>SZWC01010380.1:3828-20447 GCA_023375785.1 Penium margaritaceum | reverse complement strand
ATGGCCTCGTACGCGAACGTGTCAGACAGGCCGGACTCGACAAGCATAGTACAAACTCCATCCGCCAGAGTGCGGTTTCGTTTTTCTGAGGCGTGTCAGGGGCAGACGACTCGAACCAAACACCGAACGACCTAAGAAAACAAAGGTTTGGTCCAATGAACTTGCCACCACGATCTAAGCAAAAGACCTACAGATTTTTCTGACAGGCACGCTTAGCCTGGACAAGCCAGGCTTCGATCGTGGAGGTGATGTCACTCTTCTGACAGAGTGGAAAAATCCAACGGAAGCGAGCATAGTCGTCAGTCAGGCAGAAGACGTAACGAATGACATCGAGGAACTCGACCGGAAACGACCCCATGACATCAGCATGGAAAAGCGCGAGAGGCTCATGGGTGCAAGAGGCAAAGACAGGAAAGGGACGGCATTGTATTTTACCTTGCACGCAATCCATGCAGTCAGCCATGTAGGGAGCGGAGAAGGTGGCAGTATCAAGACCAGCAGTAGGTTGATGGCGTAGCAAGCTATGAATAGCGGCGGTGATCACGTGACAGAGGCGGCGATGTAGCAGGCACATGTGCGAGAGAGAGAGAGAGAGAGAGAGAGAGAGAGAAGGAGCGACATACACGTGAGCGGCAGCATTGGTGGATGGAATCGGAGCNCACGACCCGTACAGACGAGTGCAGCAGCACGGTTCCATCGCCACGGGATGCGACGAAGTCCATACCCTGATCGTCCAGGGTAGTGACGGAAAACAGGCTCACCTCGAGCGCAGTCACATACATCATTTCAGACAAGAAAACGTCATCCGCAGGACCAACGAAGTGCACGACACCGACGCCCTGAACCGACAACAGCTGGCCAGACCTAGTGCAAACAAAGTGGATGGCACCGACAGGCCCCAACAAAACAAATGCGGCATGGGAAGATGTCATGTGATGAGTAGCTCCAGAATCGAAGATCCAGAAACCACTCGACAAACGAGCTAGGGCACTCACTTGACATTGTGCGGCCGTGAGTTCAATTTTCTTGTTGTCGTTTTTGACCCTAGCAGTGGTGAATTTCACCTCCAAACTCGTCAATCACACCTGAACCATCCATTTTCTTGGAAATTGTGGGATCTAACATTGTTGGAAGAACCGGCCACATCTGGAGTTCACTCACAAGTTTATTACTTCTCATGGTGAGCACTTCTTCATGCACGCGCACAATCAGAAGCTCCTCCATAGCCGAGGTGAGTTTTTGGAGCAGATGGTTGTTGAGGCTCTCGAGTCCTCAAAATTTCTGGTACATGCATTCATTGATGCGAGCTTGTTGGCCCATGCCTCCTGTCGTGTCAGGTGTCATCCAGACGGGAAAAGGTGGAATTGAAGGGTCCGTAGAGCCGGAAAGGTTCGTCACCAGATTGGCTGTCGAAGTCATCGGGGTTAAACCATTCACCAAAAAGCTTGCCGTTGCTACCTCATTTTCCTGAAATGTGCCGTGGATTACGTACTTTGGATCCTCCATTTCCAAAATCTTTGCCGGTTAGTGCTGCTTTTCGCCGGCTGCTTGCTCCATTCACAGTCATCGTCACAAGGTCTGCAGTCTTCTAGATGGTGGAGATGTGTTGAAGGCAGGTGCAAGGTTTTCATCTTGTAGTAATTTTTTGGCTGGTCCTCCAGCACCAGTATGCTCTGATACCACATGTTACACCAAGGAGAACATGGATGCTTCACAGGGATGAGGTGCCGAGTCTAAGATGATTTGATGAATTGGAAAACAATGAAAATCTGTACTTAGTAGCAAGTGTGATTTGATGAAAAGTGTCGGAACTATTGAGAGTGATTGCCTAAAAAAGAATGAGGCATACTTGGGGTCATCGGCATTCGAGTAGAGCAATGCATGTGATGCCGTGTCGTGAGAGTTTGCTCCAAGAAACTCCACCGAGAAGTCGGGGATTTCTTTACAATATCGAGATGAATCCCTGTAAATTCTAGCACTGTCAAGAAGTCGACCGAACAGTATTGAAGCACCGATATGGTTTGTAATAGTTCTTCCGAACCTTCTAGAAAATGGTAAAAATTGCCATGATCTTGTGGAACAGAATATCAGAGGTCGGGACAAGTGGCGAAAATCCTCTTGGCTGATCAGCGTAAAAATCCTGAGGTCAATGCATAGTAGGCCACGAAGGTAATTACATAATTGACCATCCACAAAGTTTAGGGACTCGTGTACATGAGGGGCAAAACATCCATTGGCATGATGCGTGCAACAATGGAAAATGGACCTAACTTTTGTAAAAAAAGTTCTTTAATTTTGAAGAAATTGTTCTCATTGTCAGGTGTCATTGCCAAACGTGTGTCTTTTAACGTGAGCTTGGATAATAGTACTACCACGGTCAAAGACCCTTACATGAATGGATAGAAGTCAAATGCATGACCGAGGAACGACTGAATCTGCCCCAAATTTTCTGGATGTGACCAATCCACTTTGACTTGGACTCTTTGTGGTCCGACATGGATGGCAACCTTGTTGACTATGTGCTTTAGGTATTCAAGTTTTTCTTGTGTGAATTTACACTTGCTCAATTTTTCACAGAAGGTTTTCATCCAGAGGGTCATGAGAACTTTGCGTAAATAATCTATATGTTTGACCAGGTTAATTAAGACAAAATGGTTGAGCTGCTTGGTAAACATTCGGTTCACTTCTCATTGAAAGATTGTTTGGGTATTCGGCTGTCCAAAGCATAAAACTTGAAACTCATAATGCCAGGTGTATGTTTGGAACACTGTTTTGGGTACATCATATTCTGAGATGAGGATTTGATGGTACTCCTGAGATAATCAAAAGATAACAAGAATTTGACTCCTTGGACTTGGTGGAATACGTCATCAATCTGTGGTACGGAGAATTGGTTTTTCACCATCAGTTTTTCAGTGCTTTGAAGTCTATGCACGGCAATAAACCATCATCTTTTTGGTTCACAAAGAGGTCTGACACACCGTGTGGTGAGGTACTTGGATCATTCACCCCCTTGGCAAGGTAATCCTTGATCTGGTGTTCAACCTCTCACATTTTCATCTGAATCAAGTGATGAGTGGTATGAATGGAGGATTCCCCTCCGGTTGTAGTGGAGTTGTGTGGCCCATATAGTGTTCTGGTGGAAGCCCAGCCGGTAGGTCTTGGAATATGCCCAAGAACTAAACCAATAGAATATTTATCTCTTGCAATGTGTCCCCCTTCTTATTGTCCTCCAACTGGGCCAAAACAAATCGGCAGCCTTGTTGAATACGTGTTTGGCTTGTATCATAGACTTGCTTTTGTAGATTGTCTGTCGAGTCGATGACAGTTCCGTAGTTAGAATTGTGGTAAAGCTATATTGTCCCTTCCAGAGAATCAAACATTTTGAATCAAGGTACATTAGATCCTTGTTTCATGAAGCCGGCAATTGCTTAGCACCACATTAAAAAAATCCATTCAATGTCACGAACCAGTCATTTGAGTACCTTCAATGTAATGCACTATCTGTAGCCTTGCATAAAGGTCTTTGCTTTACGAGTATTGATTACGAGTACCATACGGTTGTCACCAGCAACAAATGCACTATCTAATGGCTTGTATTTCATGCCCACCTCTCGGTTGAAGCCTAGCTTGATGAAGGATTTATCTCCTCCAGTATCGGCAAGAACGTTTACAGGGGTACCAGCTTTCCTTTGAAGTGCATCATCATGTTACCTCCACTCTTCTTAGTGAGCAAGCTCACTGACAGAGAACCAACCATTTTCAGTAAACGTGAAAGCAGTACAATGGACATTGTAAGTCTGGTGTTTCACCCTTTTGAATCCAAATTTTGTCACTTTGTATGAATTCTGCTAGTAACTTCCAATCCTTAGATGTTTTTATGCCAAAAATGTCAACCAAAGGTACCGCCAATGTGATTACACGCATTATCTTGAGAGTGCTTGCCTCAATGACATCGCTGTATATATCTTGTGAAGTGGCTGTTTTGCTCACCGCTAGGCAGTTTCAATCATGCATTTTGTCCAAAGATGCAAGGTTGAGTGGGCAACAGCAATTAGCAATTATGGAATGCAGTTCGAATAGAGGAGAGAAAACAATAGATAATAAAAAATCATCAGCTGCTCAAACTATTTTACGTCCTCATGAAGAAAATGAACTCACACTCATGATCCAATCACCTCCTTGAATGGTCTCCACAAATATCACTCAGGGACAGGGAAAACCAGTGCAACGGTCTGGGCGGTTTCCAAAGTTCAAGCGACAAGGATAGGGACAGGGTCATGGTGATTTCCACGACCGTGATCCTTTCCACATCTCCTGCACCATCTCCACCTTGTAGAGATGGTGCAGTGGAAACCCGCTCCACTAACTCAATACAATTTTGCGGCCGTAGACAATGCCATGGCCTCTTTTTTGCCACCAGCAACCTTGGAGAGTTCAACTCTAAAGTGACCAGGATACATGCAGTTGCAACAGAGCCCTGTGTGGAAGCCCATATTGTGAAAATAACACACTACCTGCTGCTCATTGTTACTGTAATGGGACTTGTGGTTAGGGGGCTTCTGCCTACCAGTCTTCTGGACTGGGGATTTGTATGATGATTGTCCCTAGCAACACCTTGTTGCCTTGTTATCCTTCAAGCTCCTACGGCATCCACACGCATGTCGCAACCTTACCATGCATGTGTATTTGACTATTCTTCAGGTTTGTTGAATACACTTTGCTCATATAGTCATTCAATGCCCTCCAGGTCATCGAATCTTGGCCTGTTGTGAAAGCGATGGACTTATCCTTATCCATCACGCAAGTAATCCAGTAGCAAATAATCCATGGTATGTGTTTTGGGTTCCATCACCCTTGCTGAGTATTTTAGCTTCCTTTATGAGTATAAAAAAATCACTTAGGTAGGACTTGTGTGAGCTACCTAGCTGCTTGAGGCCTTTGAGTTCATTGAAAACCTGGTTCACCCCCTCACTTTGCATGATGGCGTAGAAGGCATCCCATGGCATGGGTTTCCACTCTAAGTGATGCCCCAACTCGCCCCACTCCTTGACCACATACTTTAAAACTTTTCTTTCAAATCACATTGCGGCAAGGTCGCCCCACCAACTTTTTGGAGCATTTTGGACGTACAAAACATGCTCCATCCAGTTCAGTCGGTCAGCTGTTTTTATGCCCTTGCTAAATATCTCCACGCTGTGGAGGAACGATATGTTCATGACAAAAACTGGGTGACCTGAGACAAAATATTTGAGTCTCCCTGCACAAGGTCATTTGTCACAAATATCCTTACAGTGACACGGAGGGGAAAACCTCAATAGCGAGCTCTGGTTGCCATTATATGAACTCCCACAATGACCTTTGTGTAGGATCTGGAATCACCCCTGGAACAGTGCCTTGCATTCTTAAGAACAAGAATCTGTCTCAAGGAAATAGTTTTTTCCGTTTTCCATTCCTGTGTCAATCAATGAGGCCACACTGCACATAATAATTTTTTAGTACATGAGCGACCTATGTTGAACCATTTCATGGCTTCTTACAGGTTACCTTCCTCAATCTATGTTGTGAAATACCACAAACCCTATAATTTCTTTAAAACATCAGGGACTACTGATGCCAATTTTCATTAATGTTTTATATTTACAAAGAGGAAATCACATTTGCAAATTGTAAAGCTGTCGGTTTCCCATCGTCTCCTCCCCTCCCATTTTTATCAATTCTTACGATTAAAAAAATCAGAATTACTGTATTTTGTAGAGCTCATTTGGAGATTGCTATCACTTTTCAGGGCGTTCAACTTGTGTTGGTTGCCATGGACCAGTCCTCATTTTCCAGGAGATTAAAATCATGAAAATAGAAGCTGTCTAAGCTGAACCTGGTCATAAAGGTGAGAATCATGTGTTCAAGGCACTCCACCACTCACACACGTGAATTGGTGCATCATTTTCTTTACTAAGTCATGCATCCTTCCTCATGTCCCTTTGGAGCTCCCAGCTGCTCTCGGCAATTGGGAAGAGTGGAGGGCAGATGTGTCCGGTGGCCACTTGGCTGAACTGATGAAGGATGGGGGAGAAGGAGAGTGTCCCTCTCCTTCCCTTAGGGTTTGTGTCCCTTCCAAGGAAGGAGAGATGAACATTTCTCCCATCTTATACCATTGGCACCGTTGAGGACTTCAGAGAGGAGGGAGAGGGGGAACGATGCTCAGTCTTTCCACCTCTTGCGCCTTCAATGACTGCAGAAAGGAAGAGGGGAGGAGAACTTTCTCTATCCACCTCTGGCGCTGTTGGTGCCTGAGAGGAGAGGGAGGGGTGAGAAGCCCTCCTCTCTACATCTTTGGAACCACCAGCACCAGCAAGGAGAGGGACAGAGAAGTAACTCTCCTCTCTTTCTCTCTAACGCCTTCAGCATGTGAGAAGAGAGGGAGGAGGGTATACCATCCCTCCTCTCCCTGGTTGGTTCTGTCGGTTTCTGAGAGGTAAGAGATAGCAACGTAGTTCTCCATCCCTTTCTTGGTGGCACTTTTAGTACAAGGAGGAGGGAAAGGGGAAATTTCCCTGTCCCTCCCTTCCTTGTGCTTTCGACATCTAAAAGGGGAGAGGAGAGGAAGAAAGGGGGATTCTCCGTCCATCTTTTGGTGCTGAGATGAGGAGAGGAGAGAGGGAATAGGGAGAATCTCCTAAGAACCGTCCACGGAACGATCTGGAACTGATTTCATGGCAAACGGTCCATTAGAGAGTATCCTAGGGTCAAAAACGTGGGGCGGCCATGGAGTCAAAAACACAAGTGTGGGAGTGAGAGGAGACAACCCTCTTACGGGTGAGGATCGCTAGTCGATCCTCACCCAGCAGCCCGCGAGCGAAGCTTGCCGGCGCACTGCGGAGTGCAAGGGCAAAGCCCTTGCACACCCCCTCGACTTTTGGTTTCCNGGAGGGCTTTGGTGAGGAAGTCTGCCAACTGTGCCTTTCCACTAATGGCACAAACTTCAATGACACCAGATTCAGCTGCTTCCCGTACAAAGTGGTATTTGGTGTTGATATGCTTAGTGCGTGGATGCAACACACCATCATTGGCAGCAATGCGACGTGCAGCGGATTTCTCACTATACAATGACACAGCAGGCACAGAAAATCTGAACTCTTGCAGCAGGCGTGCAAGCCAAATTCCCTCACACACCGCCTCACCCAATGCCATGTACTCAGCTTCAGCAATGCTGCGTGCCACACATGACTTCTTTGCACTACGCCACGACACAGCAGTGCTCCACACCAAAACATGTAACCACCACGGCTACGGGCTGCACGATCACAAGCATAGTCTCTGTCACAAAAGCCATCAAGCATTGGATCCAAAGTCGAAGCAAACACCAGTCCAAGCTCAGCCATGTCCAACACATAGCGCAGTAGCTTGAGCAATGCCTTGTGATGCGTGCTGCATGGTTTTTTCCTGAACTGGGCAATCACGTTGACAGCACACGAGATATCCGTTCGTGTAGTGGTGGCCAAGTTTGACAAGCTGCTCGTGATCTTTCAGTACAATGTGGGATCAGTTGCCGGTCCATAGTCCGTTGTCCGTGCGTCCAGCAGGTGAGCATAGACGTCTGGGATGGGGAAATGCTGTGGTGGTAGATGTTGCAGTAGGTGTTCAATCCACACGGTGAGTTGTGAAATGAATCGTCCTTGATGCAAAGCAAGTGTGTGTGCTGGCCTGTTCCTGACTATGTTAATGCCAAGAGAATTATGTGCTTCACCCAAATCTGTCATGCGGTAGTGTGCAGTGAGCAGTGCTTTGGTTTGTGCTATGAGTCTGGATGAGGGAGACAAGATCAACAGGTCCTCCGCGTAGACAAGCAGGGCGATTGGTGCCCCGCCCTCCCAGTGCAGAAACAAAGAGGGATCACAGACACTTCGTGTAAATCCACCATGTTGTAGTGTGCGCCGGATTTCTTTGTTCCAATATCTTGGGGCTTGTTTGAGACCGTAGAGGGCTTTCAATAGCAATCACACCCTGTCGGTGCCATCATCAAAGCCTTCCGGTTTTTTTACATTTTTCTTCAAGAGGACCGTTGAGAAAGGCATTTTTCACATCCATTTGGTGGATGTCCCAATCCTCACCTGCCGCAACTGCCAGCAACGCGCGGCCTGTCCCATGCTTTCCTACAGGTGCATAGGTGTCAGTGAAGTCCTGTCCTGGTATTTGATGAAACCCCTTAGCCACCAGTCTGGCTTTGTATTTTTCAATCTGACCAGCCAGGTTGCTTTTTAGTTTGAACACCCATTTGACATCAATTGCTTTTCTTCCAGGTGGCAACAGCATCAGCTGGTACACGCCATGGTCTAGGACTACGTTCAGCTCATCCGTCGTGGCCTTTTCCCACTCAGGAGCATCGGCGCGCCCACTCGCCTCTATTGACGTCACTGGTTCAGTTAGTGAGGTTTCATCACTGTTGACACCAATTGTGTGAAAGAACTGTTTGTATTCAACCCGAGGCAGAGTATGTAATGATCTCCGCATGGGCTCAGTGGGTTGTGCTGATGTCACTTGAGTGTCAGTGGGCCTTACTGTGGGCTCTAGGCCAGATGGGGAGGATGGAGTACCTGAGTTTGTGCTCGAGAGATCTGTAGGAGTGAGCAGATCCGTTGGCACAGGCAATACTGTACCAAGGTCTCGTGGCACTGTTTTGCCAGACCGTTGGGATTGGCTGGGGACAAAGACAGGCACACTCACGTACTGCGGATAATTCTCGGGAAGGGGCATTGACGGGGCCTGCCGCAGCGTGCGGAACTCCTTGTACGGCATGTGTTCAAGGAAAGACGCATCTCGGCTCTCAATAAAAGCATGGTTCGTGGGATACCCAAACCGCCATGCCTTCAAGGGTGAGAGACTCCACAAAAACACACCAGCATCCACACCAGCATCCACGGGGACTGAGCTGATGTTCGCGTTGAGGTTGGGGAAACCACACGCAGGCCATAGTTCCCCAAACTCGCGCCAGTCTCAAGTCAACCTTCTCCCCAAACCAGCGTTCCCAAGGTGTCACTGCCTTTGGCAGTGGGCCTTGCGGGACACGATTCCACACCCAAGTGACATACTTAACTGCCTCCTCCCAGAAACTGAACGATAGACCTGATTCATTGAGCAGTGTACGAAGTGCATCGCCGAAAGTTCTGTGCCACCATTTTGCAACCCCATTTTGTTGTGGCATATAGGGTGCAGTAGTCTGGTGTTCTATACCTTTGACCTTGAGTTCAGCAGTCAGAGTTCCCAGAAATTCCACTCCCCTGTCTGTTTGCAGTACCAGAAGCTTATACCCTGTCTGTCGCTCTGCTAGAGCAATCCACTCCGTGATGGCTCTTTGAGCATCTGCCTTGGATTTTAGCAGGAAGGCCCTGCGAAAGCGACTGTAATCATCTGTGAGAGTCAACACATGCAGTGAGCTGTACTGAAGAGAGGGAACAGGCATGGGTCCGGTGAGGTCTGCATGAACCAGTGGAAGGGGTGTTGTGCTCTCACTACAGGACATTGGGAACGTGTGCCTGTGTGCCTTGCCTTCATGACACTCTAGGCATGCACCATCCTTAAGACCATGGGTGCAATCCGTTGGGCGAATGCCATAAGCAGACTCATGCTTCAACATGCCTGTGACAGCCTCAGTATGGATGTGTGCCAGTCAATGATGGATGAGCTCAGTGTGCTTTGAGTCCGTGATAGTCACGATGTGTGCTTGCGGTCGGCGTGAAGGTGTCTGTATAAGGGGTAAGAGTGTGAGCCGGTACAACATGTCAACATGTAGGGGTCCATCAGCCAGCAACTCATCCGTAGCATCATATAGCATCCATCGCGGCTTCTGTGTTACTGTGGATATGTCAGCTTGTTTGTCCAATTGTCCACCAGACAAGAGATTCACTTCTAGCCGCGGGACATACAGCACACCAGTCAACCACAGTACACCCCCGGGCACCTGTAGCGCAACGGTGCCCACACCCTCAACATGCAAGATCTCCCCTAATCCAGTTCTCACACCATCCACATTGTGCGCAGCGTGCAAATTAACAAACACTTGACAATGCGGGGACATGTGATGTGATGCTGCGGTGTCAAACAGCCATTCATGCATGGGAAGGGCATGGCTCGTGGTAACGTGGGTGTGACCTAGCCTCTGACCTGGCTGCTGAGGTGTGACGGCTGAGTGGGTCATGGCAGTCGTCTCAGGCAGCTTAGACTCCAGCGATGCCGCCCAGCCAAATCCTAGTGGTGGAGCTGCTGGTTGCCCTGGGCTGTCTCTGTGTAGACACGCTGAGCCCACTCTGGTACGGATATGGGGACGCTCGAGAAGGGCGGCACGTAGTACGGGCCATGATTGGTCGGTGGTGCAGGTGTTGGTGGTATGGCAAACAGCTGCTGCATGGGCGGTACAAACATTGCCGCATCAAAGGGGACCACTGCAGATGGGGTAACACCGTGTCCTGCACTTTGTGGCCCACTCCAGCCAGTTATCGGATGGTGTGACTGCTGCTGCTGCTGCTGCCACTGGCGCTTCTGCGGTTACTATTGCTGTTTCCTCTCCATCATCTGCCGCTATGGTATAGGGCACCGACGCCAGAAGTGCCCTGCCTAGTTGCAAAAGCTGCACCACTGAGATCCGTGGCCACGCCCTTGGCCACCACCACCACTGCCTGAGGTGCCCCTTCCTCCTGAACCACTGCCCCCATGTTGTGTGTGTGTCAGATGGGTGGATGGAGCTGCACCATTTGGGTAAATCTGATGCACGTAAGCTGTCGGGGAACCCCCTGCATCGCGGGCTTCCCCTCTGATGACATCTTTGTAGTTGCGGAGTTGAGCGAAGATGACGGAGAGATGAATGCCCTCGATCTCTGCCACTGGATGGTGATGGAAGACGTCATGGCAGAATTCCTCGTACTGCTCGCCTAGATGAAGTAGCACGAGATCCAACCACTCCAGGATAGAGCATGCCGCGCAGAGCCCAAGTAGACGGTGCCGAATGCCCATGGCCTCATCCCAAAATTCTACTACGGGTGCTCCAGGCTTGGGGAAGGGGTTACGTAGCTTGTCTCGCAGGGTCACAATGTGGGTCATGCCCTGTTCCTCTTGCCAAGTGGTCAAGTGCTTCCACGCCTCATGCGGTTGAGGATCTCCTGTGCGGGAGTCGGCAGGATCCGCTCCCTTACCCCCAAAGCGGTACTCGCATAGGGCGTATGATTGCGAGTCCGGGAGCGCGCCGCGGAGTGCATTGAATGCGCGAAGGAGGATTTATGCTTCAGCAGTATCGGGAGCCGGCTCCAAGCCATGCTCGGCGGACCAATCAAGGAATAGGTCCTTCCAGGCTAGGAAGTCCCTCGTCCCCATCTGTGGCGGTGAAAGATCCTTAGACTCCAAACCCAGTTGCGCCATCGTGGTGGCCGTGAGGGTCATGGCCGAGGGTTCACCTCTATCTCCTCCTTGAGCCCCATCGACCCTCCCACCAGCTACACTGCCTCCGGCATTCGACATTCTCACTGCCAAGGGTGCTGGTCTTGACTAGATGACCCTCCTGCTGATGAACAAAATTTTGGCAGCAATTCACTGGGCCCACTTTGAGCCCAGTTTTTGGATGAGAGCCCTAGGCTCTGGAAAACCACCAGCAGGAATGCTAGGGTACCTGCAACCGACCCCCAATCCCTTCCCTTGCCCTTCCCCACCCCACCTGAGCGGTCCCTCCCTGTTTGGGTGACCCTTGGAATGTCTAGTGGGTTGGTGCCACCGTCCCACGGCCACCAAATGAGTTGCAAACGGCTCCGCCCCTTCAGTGCCTTATTCGCTGTCTGTGGGGCGTCCAAGGGATGTGTTCGATGCCCCTATATCCGTCACAGAGCTGCTGTCGGCTCCAAACGTACGTGGTCCTCTACGTGCGCAAATCTGACCATCCCCTACTTTGAGATTTGCCCCTTTGTCTCGTCCATATCAGGCCCGCGAACCTGCTCTGATACCATGAGAACCATCTAAGGAACGATCTGGAACTGATTTCATGGCAAATGGTCCATTAGAGAGTATCCTAGGGTCAAAAACGTGAGGCGGCCATGGAGTCAAAATCACAAGTGTGGGAGTAAGAGGAGACAACCCTCTTATGGGTGAGGATCGCTAGTCAATCCTCACCCAGCAGCCCGCGAGCGAAGCTTGCCGGCGCACTGCGGAGTGCAAGGGCAAAGCCCTTGCACACCCCCTCGACTTTTGGTTTCCGAACTCGGATAACCCGGGGGTACATCAGCAAACACAAAGTGCACACAAGCGTATAGTTGTCTCCAAACATGTCTCCAAAGGAGGGACTAATTTAGGTCTCAAAGAGGTCTCAAAGAAATACTTCTACGATAGGTCAGCCAAGTGAGCAGCCAAATAGAGGGAGTCAACAGACGACGTGGCCAGGGTGGAGACGAGCACACAAGGGCACAAACATCGGGATGTCGTACACTCACGGTGCGTCGCCTCCACTCCTGGGACCAACACGTCCTGCGCACTCACAGCCAAAAATAATATATGTACATAGGAATAAACATCTCCAATCCTTCCTCACTCACACTGTCAGCGTCAGCATCTCTCCTTTGGCATCTCTTGTTCGTCAATTTTTTTATTCTTCTCTTGCCTCCTTAGCATAACCATGGGTCCTCATCTCTTTGCCCTCGTCTCGTTGCTTCTTGGCAGTCTGCACTGAGGGGGGTGGCCGCAAGCCACCCCTCGCTATCGCGAGGGTTGGCCGGTGGCCAGCCACCCGCTGGCTACCGGCCGGCCGGCGGCCGACCGGCTGGGTGGCCGGCGGCCGGTCAAGTGACCGGCCGGCCACCCGCCGGCGAGCCATCGGCCGCCGATCGAGCTGGTGGCTCGATCGGCGGCCAGGAGGCCGTGAGGCCTCGAGGACCGAGGCCTGTGGCCTCGCACCCTTGTCCTCGCTCGCCCTCCTCGCTTGCGAGAACAAGCGAATACGAGGGATAGAGCGAGGAGCGAGGAGCGAGGAGCGCATGAGAAGAGTCGGCGCGAAATCGCCGATCGTGCCTCGCACGCGACGATTTCGTGCCGACGCATCAAAACGGAAACTCGAGTTCGTTTAGGACAAACTGCGAGTTTCTGAACCGGAAAACTCGTGCAAACTCACGAGTTCGAGGTAAAATCCCCTCGTTTTGGACCCAGAACGAGGGGGTTAGGTAAAAACGGAAATGGGCCTCCGGAGACTCGAAATATTCGAGTCTCCCTGCTCTGGGTCGTTGATGACGATTACCCCTCAGTCTCGCGAAGGGGGAAAACCCCTGACGCGGACTAAGAACGCCATTCTGCGAACTCCGACGACGACTTCAGAGCACGAGCTGGGGATCCAGCCCGTTACAGTGGTTCTCAGAGCCAGACGCTCCCCGAGACTAAGGGTCCGACGGAAACGGTGGCTACCCCATATATAAAACACCGCAGGCAGCTGCAAGCAGCAGCAGAAACGCCAGAAGGGACTACGGCATCCACACTTCACGGATTGAAGCACCGTAAATTACGTTGCAGAGCTGGAAAAAATTTCTACTTGGTGGAGCCACTTCCTTCCAGCCTCTCCACACTTCCAGGGGGCTAGGAAGATTTTTGTGGGGCGGGTTGGGGAGTCCCCACCCTCAAAAACCACAAAATCCTCTCCATTTTCAAGGCTCCTTCAAAACCCCTTCATCTAAAAATTGGGACAGCGTCCCTCCCCAAGCTTAGGGACTCTCACGGCCTGAGAGCACCCTAAAAAGAAGGAGGGCGACACCTTGGGGACTCTTGGCGGCTTCCCCAACGCCGCCGGCTCAAGGAGGACGCCGCCAAGGGGCGCAAGACGTGCAAAGAAGACTCAAGAGAAGGCCAAGGTAGACAAGAAGACAGAAAGAAGACAAGAAGTTAGAAAAAGGATTGAAGGATTTGCTAGGAATTGTGGAATTCCTCTCCCATTCTTTGTCCTAGCTTTGTGAGCGGTACTCACACTTCTTTTCAATTCCTTGTATTGTAATCTTCTATTTTCCTAGGTACTAGTCCTTGCCAATTGCCGTGAGTCACGGCTTAGGAAGACTAGTTCCAAAATCCACCTTGTGCCGACGTGGCGGCCTAGGAAAGTAGAAGTTAAATTTATAATTGCCTCACCGATCGTGAGAGCGTGACTTTAGGAGGCGATTCCTCCTCAAAGTTGTGGGGTGATCTTCACAACGGTCTTCACGTGCTAGTTGCACGAGCGACGAGATGGCAAGTGCCGGACCGTCTAGGACCAACAAGGGCAAGGTGGTGACGTTCTCACCACATGTCCTCGGCGGACTCCAAGTTTTGGGAGCCGCCGCCGCGAGCACGGTTGCCAACCCAAAGGCAACCGTACCGCCTAAGGCAACCGTACCGCCTAAGGCAACCGTGCCGCCTAAGGCAACCGACGCCAACCTCGGCGATACCGAGAAGCGTGCGGAGGCCGCAAAAGTGCTCGACGAGCACGTCGGCGCGCACATGGGCGACCTCCATGCGACGGACGACGCGATGGAGGAGGATCTCTCAGAGGAGGACCCCCACGAAGAGCACGACGCCGACGATGGTGAAGGCGAAAAGGATCGCGACCATCGCCATCGTCCTGCGGCGAACTCGAGCCGACTGCTCGAGAAGGAAAAGGCGCCCGTCGCATCGCCTAAAGCTGCCGACGGTAGCGAGATTGCCGAGAAAAGCAAGGGCGCTGAAAGCAGTCACACGGGAAGTTCCCGCAAGAACGAGCCGGACGACGACATCGCAAAAGCAATTCGCGATGGCCGTCGTAGGCTTGCGAAGTTTGCTGCTGAGGCGGCAGGCCGACTGAAGATCACCACCGACGGTGGAGATACGGCACCACTCGGAGGAATGGGGGTGGACCCCCCTTCCTACGATGTGGCCGCGATGGGGCAGGGCAGCGTCCACTCGAGCGTCGTCGCCGACGATAGTCTCCTCCGAAAGGTGGGACTCCTTGGAGGAGTGTACGCGAACCGTACCCTCTTGCAGTGGGTAAGGGTGCACGGACAAAGCGAGGCCCTGGAGGCTATCGCCGATGCTCTGATGACATCAGAGCTCAAGTTCGCATTCGCCAACCTGCTGGCCCACGTCGGACAGAGCATCACGGACCTTGACCGTGATCGCCAGCTGCAGCACCTGGCCGCCCATGAGGCAAGCCGCCGATGCAACGACCTCGACAAGGCGTTGCAGAGCGTGACCCAGGTGCGGATGTAGCAGCAAGCGCAGCGTGCCGCAACTGCGGATGCCACTGCTGGTGGCAGCGACGACTTGCCTACCTCAACGAATTCGGGGTCGGTCATGAACACGTCCTTCCTCCACAGTGTGGAGATCTTCCGGAAGGGCGTGAAGCTGACCGACTGTCTGAACCGCATGGAGCACGTTCTACGTGTCCACAAGGCTCCACTTAGCCAGTGGGGCGACCTTGCCACGACGCGGCTTGAAGATAAACTCTTCAAGTACGTGGTCAAGGAGTGGACTGCGCAGCAGCCGCACCTCGAGTGGCAGCCCATGCCGTGGGAGACTTTCTGCGCGATCATGCGCAAGAAGTGCACCCAACGTGAGGAGGCGCAGCGCGCCTTCCACAAAATCAAGGACTTCAGGCAGCTGGACAGCTCGCTCGAATCCTACTTGAGCGAGTTCACCGCACTCGTGGAGGAAGCCGAAAGCTTCACCGAGGGCGATGGCACTCAGACGTTCAAGTACCCGGAGTGCATGCTGCTGGAGTACTTGCGTGATGGTCTCACCAGCTAGAAGCTGAAGGACAAGACCACCACGACAGCCACTGGCCAAGCTTGGACAAGCTGGAGGGCGTTGCGCGACTACATGAGCGAAGTGTACTCGGCGAACCCGAAGCACTACTCTGATGCACGGCCGAACGCGCGTGCACAGCAGGGTCGCGACATGCGCATGGACGCTGCAGGGGCTGGTGGGTCAGCTGGACAGCGAGGCGGGGCCAAGGGCAAGCAGCCTACAAACCCTCCGGCCAAGAAGGCTGGTGGATACAAGGGTCCCAACAACAAGCGCAGCCGCGAGAATGACGAGCTGCAGGCGGCGCGTGAGCGTCGCAACGCAGCCTTCCGCGAAGGGCTCTGCCACAACTGCATGCAGCCGGGCCACTTTAGGGCACAGTGCCCTGAGGCTGCTGGTGGTGGACAAGAGGCTGCGGCGCTAGCTGCAGTAGCAGCACCTCATGGGGATGGTGCAGCAGGAAGCCGCGGACAAGGTCATGGACAGGGTCGCGGTCGCGGCAATGGGCCCGGCCGTGGTAATGGACAGGGCCGTGGGACGGGTTTTCCCCACCCCTGAGTGACGTTAGTGGGGACCACTCAGGGGTAAAACTGGATTACGAGTGTGAACTCATGTTTTCAGACGAGGATGTTAAACAATTTGAGTTTTTGACGAGTTCAAATTTCTCTGTTGTTTTCTCCCCTCTCATTGAACCTCATTCTGCACTTGCTGATCGACATTGCCCACTAAATCTTGCATCACCAGACGAGATGCATGACCGAACCTGCTTAGTGGTGGCGACCCCAACCACTGTGCAAGAGTTGTGTAACACAGTGATTGAAGCAAACGCCCTCAAAGCAATGAGTTCAATCACA
>SZWC01010379.1:5473-21745 GCA_023375785.1 Penium margaritaceum | reverse complement strand
CCTCGCGTGAGGCCTTCAGTATGCTCGGTCCCGTCGGCGATGTCTCCGGTGTCCGGACGGGCTCCGAATAGTTGTTACCTATTCGTGGTGTTGGCGTCGTTCGTTTTCGTGGTCCTGCCGGTGACGTCTTTCTGACCGATGTCCTCTTCGTCCCTGGTCTCGAGCTCAGCCTCCTGTCCGTGACTGCCCTTGACCGCATGAGCATGGATGTTGTGTACTCGCGTGGTGTTGGCACTGTGTCATTGCGTCCGTCTGGTCTTGTCTTCTTGCACACCACCGCTCGTGGCAACCTGTGGCATGTTCTTCGTCTCTCCTCTTCTTCTCCCGTCTCCTCCTCGTCGGCCGCCACAGGCCATGTGCTTGTTACCAGCATGCTTTCTCCTCACCACACCCGCCTCTTGCACCGCCGCCTCTGCCACGTCCACTCTGCCGCTGTGGACAGCATGCTTTGCACCCAGCCTGCCTCGGGCCCTGACCTGGAGACTTTCCCTCTCCCGTGCCCCACAGAGAGCATTGACTGCGCTCAGGGGAAGATGTACCGGTCCACGTACCCCTTGTCTGCCTCCCGTGCATCCGCCCCTCTCGACCTTGTCCACTCGGATGTCATGGGCCCTCTCCCCACTGAGTTGGTCGGCGAGCATGGCCGCTATGTCCTCACCCTCACGGACGAATACTCTCGCTATCGCTGGGTCTTCTGTCTTAGGCAGAAGAGCGATGTCGCCCAGGCCATCCAAGACTGGTTTGTCCTTGCAGAGCGCGCGTGTGGCCGCTCCCTTCGCCGCTTTCGCTCTGATTGCGGTGGGGAGTACATGGGTGAGGCCACGACTTTCCTCGCCTCCCGCGGGATCCAACATGAGACTTCGGCGCCCTACACACCCGCCCAGAACGGTGTCTCCGAGCGGTGGAACCGGACCATGGCCGACGCCGTCCGCACCATGCGTGTCGAGTCCGGTCTCTCCGAGGGCTTCTACTTTGAAGCCATGGCCTCCATGACCTGGGTCTGGAACCGGATTCCCCACGGTCCCCTTCCCCGTCAGTCCACGTCGTACCAGCATTGGTGCGGTCAGCGCGCTGACCTCCGCCCCGCTCGCGTCTGGGATTGTGTCGCCATTGTTTGGCTGCCCGCCCCACAACAGGGCGGCAAGCTCGCCCCCCGCGGCCGTCCCTGCACCTTCCTTGGTGTCTCTCGTCAGTCCAAGGCCTGGCGCTTCTAGGACCCCTCCCGACACTGCATCGTCGAGTCCCGGGATGCCCTCTTCTTTGAGGACCTGTTTCCTCGCGATCTCATTTGCTCCGGCTCGTTTGTGTCTATCCCGTCGCGTGGGGGAGTGGTGAGTCCGTCCTCCGTCCTACCGCGTCCGGGTGACACATTCTTCGGTCCCTCTGAGCCGGCTGCCCCAGTCCCGTCCGCTGGTTCCTCCGGGCCGGCTGCCCCAGTCGCGTCCGCCGGTCCCTGCGGGCCAGCTGCCCCAGTCGCGTGCGCTGGTCCCCCCGGGCCAGCTGCCCCAGTCGCGTCCGCTGGTCCCTCCGGGCCAGCGTCCCCAGTTGCGTCCGCTGGACCCTCCGGGCCAGCGTCCCCAGTCGCGTCCGCTGGTCCCTCCGGGCCAGCTTCCCCAGTCGCGTCCGCTGGTCCCTCCGGGCCAACTTCCCCAGTCGCGTCCGCTGGTCCCTCCGGGCCAGCGGCCCCAGTCGCGTCCGGTGGTCCCTCTGGGCCAGCTGCTCCAGTCGCGTCTGCTGGTCCCTCCGGGCCGGCAGCCCCCGTCGTGTCCGCTGATCTCTCTGGGCCGACAGCCCGAGTCGCCTCCACTGGCCCATCAGACTCAGCGCCGTCGCACGCCTTGCCACACTACACACGTGGCCCCGGCGGCAGCCTCCGACCCAGGCCGTCGGTGAGCGTGCAGACCGTCCCACCGTGCTTGGTAGCGTCTCGACCCCCTATGGCTCCCCGTGCCTCCTCCACTCCCACGGTCGTGAGTGGGGACCCTGGCACCAAGGCCCTGGGCCTGACCACATCGGCCATCATTGCAGATCTGCACCCGGGCTCCGCATTGGGCTACGCCATGCTCCATTACGAGCATCGGCATGATGTCGTGGCTGCCCTGGCGCGCATCCTACCTGGGGCGCGAGAGGCACACGCTCTCTCAGTCCGCTCCATAGCACGCCCGGAGGACCCAGCCACCTTGCGCCAGGCATGAGCCTCTCCTGAGGCCGCACACTGGGACGCTTCCTAAGCCGATGAGTTAGCTGCTATCCGACAGCACCACGTGTACGACCGCGTTGACCTTCCTCCAGGTCGGAAGGCCATCGGCGCCAAGTGGGTCTTTCGGCGCAAGTGGAAACCCGACGGGTCCTTGGACAAGTACAAGGCCCGCCTCACTGCAAAGGGGTTTGCCCAGGTCCCTTGGGTCGACTATGACCAGATTTTCGCCCCAGTTGGCCAGTTCTCCACCAGCCGGGCTCTTCAGCTTCAGGCATGAGCCTCTCCTGAGGCCGCACACTGGGACGCTTCCTAAGCCGATGAGTTAGCTGCTATCCGACAGCACCATGTGTACGACCGCGTTGACCTTCCTCCAGGTCGGAAGGCCATCGGCGCCAAGTGGGTCTTTCGGCGCAAGTGGAAACCCGACGGGTCCTTGGACAAGTACAAGGCCCGCCTCACTGCAAAGGGGTTTGCCCAGGTCCCTGGGGTCGACTATGACCAGATTTTTGCCCCAGTTGGCTAGTTCTCCACCAGCCGGGCTCTTCAGCTGGGCCACTTCAGCCTGGTCGCCCAGCATGGGTGGGAGCTGCATCAGATGGATGTGAGCAACGCCTTTCTCCATGGTTCACTGGAGGGTGAGGAGCTTTACATGGTGCAGCCACTAGGCTTCGACGATGGCACCGGGAGAGTGTGGCGACTGCGTAAGGCCCTCTATGGCCTGAAGCAGTCGCCTCGGTGCTGGAACCAGGAGATCAGCAGCATGCTCCTTCGTGGTGGGCTCCAGCGCAACACCGCGGACCCTGCACTGTTTGTCAGCCCGCGAGGCTAGACCTTCGCTGCTGTTCTGGTGTACGTCGACGACCTCCTCGTTGCGTCGCCAGACACGGCCGCCATCCAGCGCGTCAAGGACCTGCTGCACGCCACCTACCAGATGAAGGATCTCGGGTCTGCCCGAGTCTTCCTGGGCATGGAGCTCGAGCATGATCGCTCCCAGGGCATCCTCCATGTCCATCAGGCTGCTTATGTGTAGACTCTCTCCACTCGCTTTGCCGAGGACCTGCCACTCGTGCCGAGCGCATCCTCACCCATGTCGCCCTATGGCCAGGTGAAGCTGAAGAGTCCTGACCCAGCTATTGTGGGGGAGCCAGTTGAAGTGACCACGTACTTGCGAGTCATCGGGTAAATGATGTTCTTGGCGACGATGACACGTCCAGACATCGCGTTCGCCGTCAACCTCCTAGCCCAGTTTTCTCAGGAGCCGCGTTACCTCCACCACGAGGCCACGATCCGAGTACTGCGCTATGTCGTCTCGACTCCTCGGCGAGGTCTCATGTTCCGCCGTCAACCGTTTGTTGTCGCAGTGGGCTACACCGACAGCGACTGGGCCGGCAGTCCGGACGGTAAGAGTCGCACAGGCTAGATCTTTCTGATTGGCGGGACTGTTGTGTCCTGGCGCAGTGGCAAGCAGGGGTGCATTGCACGCAGCACTGCTGAGGCTGAGTACGTGGCTCTTGGATCAGGCGCGTGTGAAAGTGTGTGGTTGCGTCGTCTGTTGTCCGAGTTGCGTCAGTCCGTCCCATCCATCACGTTGCATTGTGACAATGAGAGTGCCATGGCCATCGCCGACAATGACGGCATGCATCACACACGCACAAAGCACATTACCATTGAGTATTACTATGTGCGTTCATTGTTGCATGACGGCAGCATCAGCATCGTGTGGGTTGAGAAAGCACGGTAGTTGGCTGACTTCCTGACCAAGGCACTGAAGCGCGACTCGTTCAAGAAGGCTGTGAGTTCGGTCGGCGTACGTCCTTGAGTGGCTCTCTCTTTATCTCTGCCTACGTCTCTACATGCCCTGGGGGAGTCTGGATGTTGACCGTGTCCCTGTCCGCCCATGTGCACTACGCCTGTGAGTCATGGGGGAGTGTTGGTTTTTTCGCATCTCTCATTGTGCTCTGTTGTGTCCTCCCGGCTTGTGTACATCGGTGTGCAGATGATTGACGGCGAGACTCAACGCTGATGGAGTGTCGTCTGGTGGAGCCGACGCACGCTGAGGTCTTCTCGCAGTTTGCTGGAGCCTCCTCTCTCCGGCGACGCGCTCGGCTCCATTGGCAGGCCTCCTCGGCGGTCGTACTGCCGGTGGTCATTGACACCGCAGTTGCTGCTTGCATGCATCCAGCGCGTCCCATTGCGTCTGCATCGTCATGCACTGCCTAGGGTCCCAGTTGCATGTTGCATGGCCCTGTTTGGCAGCATAAACCATTGTGGGCACTATCTGGGTTTAGGCTGCCATAACTCCTCGATACTATTTTTCTAGCAGATTCTGACCGCACGGCTGCGTTCGTAGCGTCGGTATTATGGTATGGTCCAGTTTTCAGGCAAAACGGACGACGCCCGGGTTTTGGGCTGNGGCTGCCTGGCAGGCCTCACCGAGAAAACCTGCCAGCCTGAACTGAGCTATTTTCTGATTGGCTGATGAACTGAGTAACAAGCTCTACAGAGCTGGGGGGGGCCTAGAACTTGGAGGGGTCTCCCATTGTTGTTCATTCTTCATTCCTAATCAGTCACTTACAGTTTTCAGCTGCCTTCTGACGCTAACACTGGCGCGCGCACTTCTGAGTAACAAACCCAGAGCTTCCAGACTTAGACTCTAGAGCAGCAGACTGAGGGGGCAGCTGACTTAAGCAACGAGCGTGGAAGCCCGCACGCTGCATCAACAACGCTGCTGCCCCAACCTGCTACCTAGGAATTTCCTTTTCTTGAGGCTCTCCGACCCTCAAGCCATCCCATCCAACCTATTATGCCGAACGAAGCGCGGATGGTGAACACGTAGAAGTTACGAGGAAGAACACCATTTGGAATTTGAGACATGTGAACAAATTATGATTACCGATTATTTTACTTCGATGAAAAGTGTCCAAATGATCAAACATATAAATAAAAGTGTCCAGTTACAAATGAGGCATCGTCAAGATCGTTAGGTCCATTGTCAAGCGACGCATGCAGAGTCACTTCGTGAGTGGTCAGATTCAAGAAATTCTGCCAAGAAATTGGGGGTATTCGAGAACCGACGGTGAATTTGCTAGATGCATCTTTAAAAATCGACATTCGTCTCAATGCGTCGAAAAGTCAACGAGAAGGTTGTGATACTTCTCTCGTAGATTCCTGAGAGTCTTCCAAGTTTTCAGAAGGTTCGGGAGGATTTGAGAGGATGCGAACAAGCGTCCTAGAGACACAGCCGCTGACTAGGCGTCAGTGCCCCGTCAAACGGTGACAACAGTCACAAGTCGTACTCGCAACGGCAAGGGTCTCGCTAGGAGACACAAGTCGTACTGTCATAATGCTTCAATAGTATTTGCAGAGAGAAATGACAAATGACAGGTCCATGGCATAAGTACCTGTCGCGGCGCATGGTGGGTGTCGCACGCGGCAGCACAAGGTCTGTCCTAAAACCGGCCAAACCACTGTTTTGGTCGTAACTCAACGTAGACATGTCAGAACGCTACGTCGTCTGAAACCTAGACGTGCGGAATCACAACCCGGATGCTACAACTGGTCACATGCATATATCCGGCGTCAAACGGTGGATACACAATGCAAAAACGTGCAAATCGGGTCCACGGCCAGACCACCGATAAACTCCTACGTGCTGCACAAAAACCGCAGGAGGTCCTCAGCAACGTCCAGAGCTTTGGGACGGTCGCCTGTCAGCTCCAAACTAGTAGTCAACCACCGAATAACGCGACGGTACCACTTGAGTCCGCATCAGGGACCTACATGGGCATGGACACGGTCGAATGGTCACAGTAAGCTGTACAGGACGACAGGAATGTCACAAATCACAGCTTACCCCCATGACCCGATGGTACGCATGTCCATGCACGTGCAGCACTGAAACGAGTACAACAACAAGTGAAAAAACAGTCGTGATATAGACACGGACATACCCCACACTCAACCACTCTCAGGCAAGGGGCGAAGCCCAACAGAGCGAATGGCCACCAGAAAAGTCCCGCGTGCTAGTGCCTTTGTCAAGAAGTGAGCACGCTGCATGTCAGTGCCAACCCATATGACGGAGATCACGTGTCGCTCCACCAGATCACGCACAAAGTGATACTTAACTGCAATGTGTTTCGTGCAAGTGTGAAAGACACCGGAGATCTCCGCAATGGCAAGGGCACTTTGGTTATTGCAATGAAGCACAATGGCGGATACTAACTGACCCAGCTCAAGGAATAGGTGCTTCAGCCATACTGCCTCAGCAACCCCTGCACCCAGAGCAACATACTCTGCCTCCGACAAGCTACGTGCAATGCAGCCCTGCTTCTTGCTACACCAAGACACAGCGGTACCTCAGAGCAGGAACACGTAACAAGTGCGACCGTGTCCATCTGGACTCCAGGCCTAGTCTCTGTCGGTGTAGCCATCAAGAACCATCGAGCACTGTCGATAAAAGCAGAGTTCGAGGCACGGTGTGGAGACCACGTACCGCACTACTCGCATAGCCATATGAAGGGCTCTAGCGCGTGGAGCCTACGAAAACTGTGCAAGGAGGTTGACGGAAAAGGCAATATCGGGGCATATGGTAGTGGCCAGGTACATCAAAGATCGGATGAGATGGAGGTACAAGGTCAAAACCATTGTCTCCACCAGCTGTGCGGGATCGTCTACCTTTAGGGCATCCTTCCCGTCAGGTGTCAGAGGCATGGAGGTCGTGGACACTGCGCTAAGGAGGTCACTGAAGCGCTCCCACACGACGTGTACGTGTCGAGCCTGATGCAACAGTAGTGTCCGACATCTGCGGTCTTGTACGATCTCCATGCAAGGAAACACTACTGCAGGATCAAGGTCCTTCATCCTACAGGCATCCTGGATGACCGCCTTGGCCTCCTTCACAGCCTCCATGGAAGGAGACACATTCAAAAGGTCGTCCACATAGACCAGGATGGCGGTGAACCGCTCAGGCATCCATCGGATAAAGAGAGAGGGATCTGCCTTGCTCTTTGCGTATCCCGCATAAGTGAGGGTGCGAGTGATCTCGTGGTTCCAACACCAAGGAGACTGCTTGAGGTCGTACAAGGACTTGCGCAAGCGCCAGACTTTGTCACCTTCCTCAAAGCCTGGTGGTTGAGCCACGTAAACCTCCTCATCCAGAGAGACATGGAGGAACGCATTGTTCACATCCATCTGGTGCAGTTCCCAGTCATGATGAGCAACTACGCCGAACAGAGTGCGAGCTGAAGTCATGCAACCAACAGGGGCAAAGGTGTTAGTTTCATGAATGCCCTCAATCTGAGACTACCCCTTGACGACCAAGCAAGCCTTGTGTCGTTTCAGTGAGTAACCATGGCTCAAGGGGCTCCCCTCAGGTGCAGGGACAGGCACAACCACAGCTGGTGAGGGCTGAGGCAAAGGAGAAGGTGATGCCATGCGAGGAGATGCATTTGTGGGAGGCACGGGACCGGGTGTGACAGTAGGAGCGGGTGAGGCAAGACCACGCACAGAGGCCGGAGTGCTGGCGGGCATAGGTACATGATCATTGGTGCCTGTGGGTTACGAGGCAACTGGGGTAGACGCCGGCTGTGCTGGAGAGGTCTCTGGGCAGACAACAATGATTACTGGATCATCAAGAGCTGAAGACCGAGAAGTGGAGGGGGATCAAACAGACACATCAGCACACACACACACACACACACACACAAACACACACACCCCTATCCGTTTAGAAGCCTCACACCTAGGAACGTGCGTGATGGACAGTGACACAATCAAGGTCAGATCACGTTAGGTGAGGGACTCAAAGAAAGCGCGTCGTGGGACTCAACAATGCGACGACAAGCAGGGTCCAAAAAATGCCAGGCCTTCGACCGCGGGGAGATGCCTACGAAGGTACACAAGCATCCCCGCGGCAAGACCTTGGACCCCTGCTAGTCCTCGGTGCACCAAACAGAAGCCAAGGATCCCCATACACGACAAGACGCAGGTCAGCACAATGGCCAAACCAAAGCTCGTACGGTACAAGGTGGTCCGGAAGGGGACCGTGCGGGAGGCGGTTCCAGACCCACGTCATGTAGGTGAATCCTTCAAAGGATAAGGACTCCGGGAGACTGCACTCAGACCGCATAGAGCAAACCGCATCCTGCATGGTGTGGTTCGAACGCTCAGAGACACCGTTCTGCTGAGGAGTAGCAGGATCAGAGACTTGGTGAAGAACCCCGTGCTTGGCAAAGAAACTCTCCATCTCACCAAGTAACTCACCGCCATGATCAAAACAGAATGTATGCAGCGTATGGTGAGTCAGACGGTCAGCCACCACTAGCCAAAGGAAAACCGCAAGAGCAGCATCGCTCTTCAAGCACAAGCTGTAGACCCACCGCATCTGAGTGAAGTCATCAGTCAGGGTCAGGACGTATCTGCCCTGATTGGACAGAGACTAGATAGGAAGAGGATCGAGAAGGTCGGAATGGACCAACTTGAGAGGGCAAAGTGTGCGAGAACGGGAGTCAAGGTAGCTGCAACGATGCATCTTACCCTGAGCGTAGAATAGAAAGTCGGTCTTGGGCAAGTTCTCCAAACAAGCCACATCAAGACCGAGTGCGGGTTGTTTCTGAATGAGCTTCAACACAGTGTGAAAGTCCACATGACATGGGCATTGATGCAGCAGTCGCTGGTGCTTAGCAAGGAGAACGCAGTGAAAAACACTCAAGTAGGAGGAAAGGGGTAGCAAGAAGGAGGATGAGAAATCCGAGATACACGATACAGATCATCCACAACAAAGGCACGAAGAACAATGGTACGAGTATAAATAGCTGTCAGAGTCGCGGAGTCTACAGTGTGCTCCATAGAGAGTCCCATCAGTATGCAAGCACGCATAGAAAGCAAGCTAAGCTCAAGGTGAGGCACAAAATGTACCTCGGAAAGATACGGTGGGCCAGACAGACCATCAAAGCACACAACCCCAACACCCTAGACTGGCAACGACTGACCAGAGCTTGTGGGAACGGAGGGAACAAAGGCAATAGGACCGAGAACAACAAAGTCACTACGACGACAGGTCATGTGATGAGTGGCACCATAATCGATGATTCAAGTGCCACCGGGATCATGATCGGAGGATGTCACTATACGACAAGCAATGGAGCACTCGGCCTCAGACGGGCGCTGAGGAACAGGTGAGGAGGAACGACAAAGGGCACAGAGGTATGACTCATGAATCCAATCGGTACTACGAGGCCCATCGTCATCACATGCTAGTTGTGCCCCCCCAACACAAGTCAAAAAGAGCGATGAGAATAGATGAACTAGCAATGTGTGATCCACCTGGGTGTGACAACACACTCGCACCTCCCTAAAAGCAAAGCGCCAGAAGATGACGGAGCTCGGCGATGGTGTGGTCACGCCGGTCCGGGTCGCCACTGCTTGAAGATAAAGAAGCGAGAATTGCTATAGTCATGGTCATAGCGCGACTGGAGGCTGTGCTATTAGATGCCCGAAGACGCTACGCGTTTGCAGCCTGAAGATCGCAAGTGATCCGCGCCCAATCAAGCGGCTGCTGGCAGTTGGTGTAGCGATGAGCGCCTCCACAATAATAGAAATGGACACTGCGTCCACTGCAACCGCCCGAGGACTGCTACTGTTGTTGCGCTTGCTACTGGCCCAAACCATGCTTCTTCCTACCCTTCTTCCCCTATGCCATGGCTGCTACACCCTGCATCAAGGTCGAGGCAGCCGGGGTGGAATGGGAAGAGGAGGGTGTGCCAGAGGATGAAAGAGTGGTCTGCAACAGGGCATCAGCGGTGACGCAATGACCACTCCAGTAAGAGAACTCTCCTAGTGGACCACGGTTGCCTCGCGGGCGGAAGTCACCTAGAGGAAAAGCTCATGTGCTCAAGGGAGGAGCAAGAGTGAGGTGGAGAAGGGCTCGAGCGCGGCGTCGCTGTACCCCAAGAAGATGGCTGCGTGCTCAAGATGAACTCCGATCATGAGCGTGCAAAGCGCCCAAAGCTGTGTACCTCCCAAAGTCCCAAGGCGCGTGTAGATGCGCATGGCACACCGCCAGTAATCGGGTGCGGGCTCAACAGGTCCTTGACAAAGGGAGTGAAAAACACGAATGTGAGTCGCGCGGGTGGCGTGCGTCTCTGTAGCAAGCAGGGACAGTGCCAAGTCCCAGCCCCCACGTGGATCAGCACCCGCGCCCGTGCCGGCCTCTCCAAGGAAAGGGTGAAAGTCCATAACAGTCTTGCATGGAATGGCATAAAGGAGTCCGCGCAATGCCCGAGCCGCTGTCAGCACATGAGCGCGGTCCGTAACCTGGTACGGACTGTGAAAATAGGGCCATAATCCTCCTCTGAAGTGGCCCAGACCTGGAAGAAAGTCTCCAAACAGTCAAAGCCATCATCGCTGACATAGCGTGGGGGTGTTTCTCGAAGTCTTTGGGTTGCCAATATGTGGGGAGAGCAACCATAGGCTGGGAAGGATGAGGGATGGGGAAGACGCCAGGACGAGGAAAGTCGTCGAGGTAGGGGTTAGGTAAGGTTTGGATCTCTGGTAACCGAGAACCAAAACACGTCTGAAGCTAGCGGAAAAGCTCCTGAAGCTCGCCAATCTCCCTCTTGTGGGTGTCATCCTCCATGCCTGGTATGTCGGGGTCCTCATCCAAAGGATCAGAAAATGGTGGGTCCTGTCTAGCAGCTCTCCTTGGTGTAGATGTTGACTGCTGTGCAGAAGGTATGACACGCCGACTCCCCCAGATGTCTGCAACCACGAATAAGATGAGTGAGCGCACGGATGGCATCGGTCTACTACTGCTGGTGACGACGAATCTCATGCTACTGACTACACAGGTACGCAATGGCTTGCGAGCGTGGGCTCATGACCCCTGAGGAGAAGGAAGAGGGATCTGGTGGTCCTTTGTCCTTGTCACCGGTCGGAGCCATGTCAACGCTCAATATGGACTGGGACGACAAAGTGAACAGAATACAGCACTGTCAGCGTTTCTCAAGGATTTGCAATGCTGGTGAAAATGATGTTTCAGCCAAAAATTTGGCTGTGTTGGTGTTGACATCATCACTCACAATGATGACGTCAGCATGAAGGTCGTCCAAATGAGGCGACATTTGGAGCGATTATGCGCCAAAGGATGCTGAATGCAATGGCGGTGGTTCCGTGCAAAAAAAACTCAAAAAGGTAAAAAACGTCACTATTTGTTTTCAGACCAAAATCTGGAAAAAAATAAACCAAATCTAGATCTGAGAATGTCGTTTCATTTCTTGGATCCTACAGGGCATGAAATGACGCGAGAGTGGAAGCGATGGATAGGGTTTTGTAAGATCTTTCTAGCGAGCTCTTATACACCACAAATGGTGGTCAAAAAGGGCAATTGCATCCTCTCACGTCTCGAGAGGGTGGTATGTGCGACCAGAGTGAAGCTTCTGGGACCCTTCACAGACCCCTTCTCAACATCTCATGCCTCAACTACTGCTGGAGGGGGTTGGGAAACCTTTCGCTGCCCCGTGGTGGTAGCGTGGTGATGCGGTTGGAAGGGTGTCTCCGCTGCTGAAATCTGCTGCCGCGGGTCACCGTGGATTTGTGGCTCTCACTGCTGCTGCCACTGCTCCGTCTCTGCTGCGCAGCTCTGCGAGGGATGCCTCACCGCTCTGATACCATGAGAGATGCGTACAAGCTTTCTAGCGACAAAGCCGCTGACTAAGAGTCAGTGCCCCGTCAGACGGTGACAATAGTCAGAGGTCGTATATACGACATCAAGGGTCTGGCTAGGAGACACAAGTCGTAGTGTCTTAATGCTTCAATAGTATTTGCAGAGAGAAATGACAAATGACAGGTCCATGGCATAAGTATCTGCCGTGGCATACGGCGGGTGTTGCATGCGGCAGCACAAGGTCTTTCCTAAAACCGGCCAAATCCACTGTTTTGGTCGTTATTCAACGTAGACATGTCAAAACGCTACATCGTCTGAAATCGAGATGTGCAGAATCACAACCCGGAAGCTACAACTGGTCACATGCATGTATCCGGCATCAAATGGTGGACACACAATGCAAAAGCATGCAAATTGGGTCCCCGGCCAGTCCACCGATAAACTCTTACGTGCTGCACAAAAACCAGAGGAGGTCCTTAGAAGCGTACAGAGATATGGGATGGTCGTCGGTCAGCTCCAAGCTGACCACCACCAGACGAGGCACCGGTACCATCTGGGTCCGTATCTCGGATCTGCACAGGCATGGACACGACCGAGTGGTCACAATAATCTGTACAGGTCGACAAGAACGTCACATATCACAAGAGGATTTGGTGGGGACGGGGGCAGTTGGCGGGTTTTCCCTCGACCGACGAAGTGAATCTTGAGGTCTCGTGACGCGGTGGGTTGTTTGCATAATAGCATAAATGTACACTTGGAAAGATTAGGGACTCTTGTACATCAAGTACGCAACACTTCCACCTTTTGGCCACGACATCCTGGCACGTGTAGAGATGTAGTGTAGTGACAGCGGTAACAGCAGTCGATGAGATGATCAATGTCTTGGAGGTTTTTGTAAGGTTGCCAGTTGTTATGCGCAACATCATACTCGCGCCACTTGAAAAGATGTTTTGTTGTTTTGTCTCGTCGTCGATGGCCAAGGATTTCCATGATGACATACTCTGTGTCCTCGTCCACTCCAACGGGAGGAGGGGGAGGGACATGCCTCCCGAGGAAGTTCTCTCAAGGGTCTCAGGAGTGCTTGAGTCTATTGACATGGAACACCGGATAGACTTGCATAGTGTCGGGGAGTTTTGATTCGTGCAACCATGGGAATTTGCATGCGCTCGATGTCAAATGGTCCCAACCATCGGGGTTTGAGTTTTGAACAGTCGGCTCTAAGGAGTTTGATGTTGGTCAAGCTAAGGACTTTGTTGCCTGCGGCAAAACCGTCGTTCTTGCAATGTCGGTGAGCTACTTGTTTCATCGATGCTTGTTTCTTCGCGAGGATTTTCCGTGTTTCCTCACAAATTCTGGAGAAGTATCTGTGTTGGAAGTCGACCGTGGGAATGTTGCTTCAATTGTGTAGTCCGGCTTGCATGGCAGGAAGTTTTCCATACGCCACTCCAAACAGAGTTTCACCTCTTACCATGGAAATTACCGAGTTATCTGTGATTTTGGCGGCGGGAGTTTTTGTGCCCAATCCGTCCCATGAGGTTCACATAGTTTTCGAAAAATGTGTTCGAGCATCTGATTTGTTTGCTCGGTTTGGCCGTCGATTTGAGGATGGAACACCGTTGAAAGTTGAATTCTGTTGCCGTAGCGAGCCATCAGTTTGCTCCAAAAACTGCTGGTGAATAGACTTTCTCGCTTGCTCGTGATGGTTCTCGGTACGCTATGCAGCCGCAGAATGTTGTTTAGAAATAGCCGCGCTGTTCCTTCAGCGTTGATGGTGGTTGTTGTCGGAATGAAGTGGGATATTTTGGAAAATCTGTCGACAACCACAAGGATTGCGTCATATCCTTTGGGTGTGAGTTGTAGTCCCGTGACAAAGACCATGGAGATGTCAATCCACTATTCTATCAAAAGAGGCAGCGACTCCAGAAGTCTGGGTGGCCATGTGCGAGTAGATTTTTTGTCACTGACATGTGTCACAGGACTTGCAAAATTTGGGCATGTTGGATTGCATCTTGTCCCACAAATAGTTCTTTGCCAAGTTCTTTGGCATTTTTTCCTCTCCAAAGTGCCCACTTGGACCTGTATCGTGGGATCCTTCGAGCAGCATACGACGAAGTTTGTTGTTCAGAGGAACGACCACCGGGTGAGTCAATCAATACCAGTAGGGTATGTTGTACCATTATTTTGCCTTGTCGTATCCGCCTTGCTGGTCGTAGCCTCGTGTGAATAGCCACTTGAGATACGGGTCTCACTCTAGCTTTAGCGTTGCCACCTCAGTCATGAAATCTGGTCGGCGGCTGAGGGCGTTCGTCGGATTGATTTTTCCTGGCCGGTTCTCGATATCGGGTTTGATGTCAACTGATGTTCGGATGCATCTTCAAATGTTTCAATGCATGGTGGTCAAAGCGCATGATGCGCCGGTGGCACTCCTGATAACACCACCATGTTTTGCATGTATGACAGCCAGTATTTCTTTCTCTTGTATGGCGTAGTTGAGTTCCGGTCCTCGTAGTTTTCGGGAAATTTATGCGAACCGATTTCTCGTCGTTGCCATGGTCTTGCAAGAGGACTACGCCGATGGCTCTGTCTGAAGTATGTATAGCCATGACATAGTTGACCATTGGATCGGCTAATCGTAGGGCTTGCACCAAGGGCAAACCGTTCTGCAAAGCAATGAACACTTCTTGTTCGTTGTTTCCCCACCGCCACTCATTTACTTTTCAAGTGAGGTCGGAGAGAGGCGCTGATACTCGGGCGTAATCCCATACAAAACGGTGGTTGTACTTGTAGAAACTGAAGAAAAATTGAACGTCTCGAACATTGGTCGGCGTCGACCAATTAGCGCCTGCTACCACTTTTTCCATATCCTTGGTGATACGTCCACTGTTGATGACGTGACCCAAGAACTTGATCGGACAGTGACCTAAGTCACACTTTGAGATTGTTCCAAAGAGTTTCTCTCTTTGTAAAACATTGAGAAAGTTTTTAAGATGTCCATCGTACTCCTCCGTGGTACGGCTGTACACCAAAATGTCATCGAGGTACACAACGACAAAATCGTCAAGGTATGGGCGGAAGATGTTGTTCATTACTGCCATGAACGTTATCGGGACATTCGTTAGTGTGAACGGCATCACCGTGAACTCAAAATCCCCGTAGCAAGTTTGGAACACCGTCTTATTGATGTCAGCGTCTGCCACACGTACGTGGTGATAACCGCTGCACAAGCCAATTTTTGTGAAAATCCGAGCCCCTCGGAGTCGGTCAAAAAGCTTATTAGCTCAGGGGAGATGGTAGCGATTCTTGATGGTAGCGTTCGTTCAACACCCGATAGTCCATGCACATCTGCATCTCACTCGTTTTATTTTTTACAAATAGTACCAATGCGGCGTATGGTGACGTGGATGGGGGGGTGAACCCCTGACTGAGTATTTTGTCTAGTTGCTTCTTCAACTCGGTCACTTTGCGATCGCTTGTCCAGTAGGCTTCTCAAACTGTGGGTTGGCTGTCCGGCTTCAGTTAGATGCGATGGTCAATGTCTCATTGAGGAGGTAGGGTTCTCATGAGTTTGTCGGGGAAGACGTTTGGAAACTCTTGGATGGGTGGTGCGAACTCTTTGGGTACCATTGCAAACTTCGTTGATGCCAATGAGGCTGATGAGGCCGATGAGTTAGCTACTGCCACTTCAGCTTCTTCTATTAGTTCAAGGTATACAAGCCACGCATGAGCTCCTCGTTGCATGAAGTGATAGGCCACATTGAGCAATATCGGATGTTTGAGTTGTCACTTTCCGGCTACCGTGGCTTCCTCTTCTTCTTCAGCCTTTGTTGTCGTCTTCCATCCCGAACGCAAAAGTTGTCTCTTGGTGTCGTTGGTCTCCACGTAGACGTCTCTATTGTTCTAAGAGGTATGGTTAATCATGTCACTTTCATACACTAGTTAATCTATGTATACCACACACGCAATACATTTACTTCGTAGAAGTTTACTTATGTACGTACACTTGTTAAATCATAAGTTGTTCTGTGAACAATGTACAACTTACCTGTTTCAGTTCATGTCAATGGTTTCTGCTTGTGAAAATTACGATACATCTTACCATTTTACTTTTTGTTAAAGTGCATATGTTATTCCACAAGTATGATACAGTGTAGTTTTGTCCGACTTTCTAATGTACCCATCCTTTCAAAGCCCTTTGAGCTACTCACGTTTCTGTACGATGTCATTTGTGACTTTTTCCTTGACGCTCGAAAGGGTACGCACCTGACATTTTCTCGAGACTTATGACCTCGATGATGTCCTTCCCCTCCCCCTCGAATGTATCTGGGGAGTTATTAGGGGAGTGTATCGGACAACGGAAGGAATATGTACACTAGTGACTAAGCGCCATTTTGGATAACCCTCCCCCCCCCCC
>SZWC01010378.1:79294-91636 GCA_023375785.1 Penium margaritaceum | reverse complement strand
GTGCCAGAGGTGTGCCAGAGTTGTGCCAGATTGTTAGAAGAATGTGATGAGTGGAGACAGCAAGAGCAGAAGCAGGTAGAAGCAACTGCAACACGCGACCGGGTCATAGAAGTGACGAGAACAGAGAGGTGCGAGCAGTTCCGAGGAGTTAGTTGCAAGGCTTGAAGGGAGACGAGACGCCAGAGTTTGGTAGACAGTATTCAGAGAGAGTATTATGATGACGAGGCAGGCGACAGAGAGGAAGTGATGAGCGGAGGATTGCAGAGCGAAGGGCGGTGAGCTGAGAGTCGTTGGCGAAGGCAAAGGTAGCGAGAGCAAGAGCACGGAGCAAAGCCGCAGAACCAAAGGGGAACAGGATGAGCAGAACTGTTCTGGTTAACTCGAGGGAATGAACATCCTTGGTATGAAAGGGACAGAATAGAACAAGAACACGAACCAACAGCTTCTTTTCTCTAGCCGGACGCGAGTGACAGGTGCCACTTTATTAGGGGATAACTTGACAGTGAGGTTCAAACGGTCGAGTAACCAGAGAACCGTTAGTCAAGGTGGTTCGGTGACAGGACATGAACCGTTATTGAGAAGATAATTCTGACCATAGATGTGCACAGAGTCAGTTTTGTAAGGAAATTCCAACACCCCCCTTGAAACTGATGCAGTGTACTTTTGTACAGTCTGAGATTTGATTTAGAGGCATGCCCACCGTTACTGTGTTAGTGAGGTGAGAATGCAGGTGGAGCTGGTGGTCTGGGTAGAAGGTGAAAAGGTGGCATGTCTGGGATCTCAGGGAGATCTTCCACGGCGATCCTTTCTGGTTGATTTGTTCTCCATCAATGTCCTCTGCATGGTCTGCATTTCTCGTCGTATGTCGGTCATGAGATTGGAGATGTCGTCTGAGCAGGGATCATAGGACCAGAGGATAGAATGAAATGGACGATCGGTGGTGAGGTACAAGATGACCAGAGCTTGATATTCAGCAATGAAGTAGTCTTTCCAGTACTGACGAGTGTTGAGAGTGGGAAGGTCCACGTGGAAATAGCCTCGGTCTTTCCTGAAGATGTCCCAGAGTTCAAGGTCGTCAAAGCTCACGTCTGCATGTAGTTCCATTGCTGCAAGCCATTCATCATAGTTGACTTTGCCTGCATCGTTGAAGTGGAGAATGGGGATTCTGTGAGCCAGTTTGACAACTCCTTGCTTGATTGGTTTGCCATGTCTCCACCAGAGACGTCGTTGTTGAGTGGCTGAACTCCCCCTGTCCGACATGTGTGAGAATACTGGAAGGTTGGTCACAAGGGGAGGGGGGGGGTCAGAAGCTTGACAGGTGCAGCACCTAGTGAGGAGGGCAGAGACTGCTGCGGTAACCTGGGCTCCGGGATGGAACCAGGTGCATTTGCAGAAGCTTTAGTGTGGGTGTAGATTGCCGTGTAGCAGTTGATGCGACCAGGGGGTAACTTGTTCTTAAGCAGATGATGGCAACTAGATTGAAGGTGAAGAGGGCGTGGGTGCAAGATTTGTGCGCTGAGAAGTATGCGTGGACGCAGGTCGCCGCGGAACAGGCAATGCAACCGGCCGAATCCTTGTGTTGAGCGGAGAAAGAGCGGAGAACGGATGGAGGATGAAAGCGGAGAAATGCTGAACGTGGAAGTGGGCGCATGGGTGAAACCACGTGCGCTGCAAAGTTTTCAGTGTGGGCGCAGGTCATTGCAGAACGTGCAATGCGACCGGGCGGATCCTTGCGCCAAGCGGGCGATGAAGGCAGATGATGGCGGAGAGATGATGAGTGATGGAGTGGGCGCAGGGGCGAAACCACGTGCACAGCTGAAATAAGGGAATAGGATGCAGCAAGGGGAAGGCGGAAGGCCAACGCGCCGCGAGAAATCAGCTGCCGGCGTGGGTGCTGGCTGCTGCGAAGCACGCAGCTAGCTCGTGCAGATCCTTGTGCTTGCCACAGATGCTGATGATGAGATTACAAAAGCTGACGATGACGGAGTGGGCGCAGGGGCAAGCCGCATGCGCTGCAGCAAGTTTTGGCGTGGATGCAGGTCATCGCGCAACGGGCGATGCGACCGGGCAGATCCTTGTGCCGAGCAGAAAGGGATGTGGAGGCGAGGAAACGGATGAGGGCGGAGGCGGCTGATGGCTGAGTGGGCGCAGGGGCAAAACCACGTGAGCTGTGAAGCGATGCAGATGATGAATGAAGTAGATGAAGGAAGGGCGGCTCGGAGGAGGTAGATGAAACTGAGTTGAGGAAGAAAGCTGGAGGAGGCAGAGAGGAGAACGGTGTGAGAGCACGAGGAGGATGAGGAGGAGCTGATGATGGTGCTGATGGTACCGTGAAGGAAGAAGATAGAGGAGGACGGCGAGGCAAGAAATGGAGCAGGAGTGGGTGCGGGCAAGGCAACCGGTAACTCTGTTTGTCAGGAGAGGGACGGCTTGTTCCCCGGTTGGCTCGAAGCGTGAGCATGAAGACAGGTGGTGTCCGATATCCTGGCAGCGAGAGGAAGTCGATTGCAGCAGAGGAAGTCGTGAGGCACGTAGTGACGCTGGTTTGCTGATTTCAGGAGAGTGACGGCTTGTTCCCCAGTTGGCTCACAATGTTTGCAGGAAGACTGGCGGTGTGCAATGTCCTAACGGCGGAATGCACGCTGCCGCTGCTGATGACACAAGAAGGCGGTGTGAGGAGCGGCTCCAGAAGATGAGTGCAAGTAAGTTGACAATGGTGGGGAAGATAAAGTATGTGAGGCTAATGAGGAGAGATGAGAAAGGCTAAGGTGCTTGCAGAGGCCGTGATGATGGAGGGTAGCGGGCAACGAGAGGTAGGAAGCTTCCAGGAAGATGATGATAGGCAGCGGCTTGAGAGTTCCTGGCAGCTGTTGTGGACGACAAATCACAAATCGTTAGCCTCTGGCGCAAAATGGGTGCAAGGCTCTCCCAGGTTGACGAGTCGTTTCTTCAGTGCGAAGAACACTTCAAGCCGTACTGGCTGACGTCAGCTGCTGGTGCAGCGGAGAGGCCCGAAGTGGCGGTGGCGGCGGATGAGGAATGCGGATCCAAGCAGTGAAGCAATGGTGGCGGCAGAGCGATGACTTGGTCACGGGGCACCAGGTGATGTTCCCTGATGCTCTGATACAATGTCAGACGAATGTGATGAGCGGAGACAGAAGGAGCAGAAGAAGGTAGAAGCAACCACAACACGCGATCGGGTCATAGAAGTGATGAGAACAGAGAGGTGCGAGCAGTTCCAAGGAGTTTGTCGCAAGGCTAGAAGGGATGCAAGACGCGAGACCTTGCAGGGTAGACACGAGAGAGAATTGTGATGACGAGGCAGGCAACGGAGAGGAAGTGATGAGCAGAGGATTACGGAGCGAAGGGCGGTGAGCTGAAAGTGGTTGGCAAAGGCAAAGGTAGCGAGAGGCGGACAGAGCGAGAGCACGGCGGCGAAGCCGCGGAACCAAAAGAGACAGGATGAGCAAAACTGTTCTAGTTAACTCAAGGGAATGAACATCATCGGTGTAAAAGGGACTGAACATGACAAGAACACAAACCAACTGCTTCTTTTCGCTAACCAGACGCGAGTGACTGGTGACACTTTACTAGGAAATAACTTGACGGTAAGGTCCGAACGAACGAGTGACCAGAGAACCGTTAGTCAAGGTGGTTCGGTGGCAGGACATGAACCGTTATTGAGAAGAGAATTCTCTGACCATAGATGTGCACGGAGTCAGTTTCATGAGGAAATTCCAACACAGAGTACTGCCTGTTGTGCCTAAGTTCTGCTTGATTTGTGCCAGAGTTGTGCCAGAGTTGTGCAAGAGTTTTGCCAGACTTGTGCAAGAGTTATGCCAAAGTTGTGCCACAGTTGTGCCACTATTGTTCCAGAGTTGTGCCAGAGTTGTGCCAGAGTTGTGCCAGAGTTGTGCTAGAGTTGTGCAAGAGTTGTGCCAGAGGTGTGCCAGAGTTGTGCCAGAGTTGTGCCAGAGTTGTGACAAAGTTGTGCCAAAGTTGTGGCAGAGTTGTGCCAGAGTTGTGCCAGAATTGTGCCAGAGTTGTACGAGAGTTGTGCCTGTTGTGCCAGGGTTGTGCCAAAGTTGTTCCAGAGTTGTGCCAGAGGAGTGCCAGATTTGTGCCAGAGTCGTGCCAGAGTTGTGCCTGAGTTATGCCCGAGTTGTGCCAGAGTTATGCCCGAGTTGTGCCAGAGTTATGCCCGAGTTGTGCCAGAGTTATGCCCGAGTTGTGCCAGAGTTATGCCCGAGTTGTGCCAGAGTTATGCCCGAGTTGTGCCAGAGTTATGCCCGAGTTGTGCCAGAGTTATGCCCGAGTTGTGCCAGAGTTATGCCCGAGTTGTGCCAGAGTTATGCCCGAGTTGTGCCAGAGTTATGCCAGAGTTGTGCCAGAGTTGTTCTAGAGTTGTGCTAGATTGTGCCAGAGTTGTGCCAGAGTTGTGCCATGCTTGCGCCAGAGTCGTGCCAGAGTTGTGCCAGAGTTGTGCCAAATTTTTGCTAGAATTGTGCCAGAGATGTGCCAGAGATGTGCCACAGTTGTGCCAGAGTTGTGCCAGAGTTGTGCCTGTTCTGCCCAAGATGTGCCGGGGTTGTGCCAGAGTTGTGCCAGACTTGTGCCAGAGTTGTGCCAGAGTTGTGCCAGAATTGTGGCAGAGTTTTGCCAGAGTTGTGCTGTAGTTGTGCTGGAGTTGTGCCAGAGTTGTGCCAGAGTCGTGCGAGAGTTGTGCCCGAGTTGTGCCAGAGTTTTGCCAGAGTTGTGCCAGGGTTGTGCCAAAGTGGTGCCAGATTGTGCCAGAGTTGTGCCAGAGTTGCGCCAGAGTTGTGCCGGAGTTGTGCCAGAGTTGTTGCAGAGACGTGCCAGAGTTGTGCCAGGGTTGTGCCAAAGTGGTGCCAGATTGTGCCAGAGTTGTGCCAGAGTTGCGCCAGAGTTGTGCCGGAGTTGTGCCAGAGTTGTTGCAGAGACGTGCCAGAGTTGTGCCTGAATTGTGCCAGAATTGTGCCAGAGTTCATCCAGATTTGTGTCAGATTGTGCCAGAGTTGTACCAGAGTTGTGCCAGAGTTGTGCCACATTTGTGCCAGGGTTGCGGCTGAGTTGTTCCAGAGTTGTGCGAGAGTTGTGCGAGAGTTGTGCAAGAGTTGTGCCAGAGTTGTGCCAGAGACGTGCCAGAGTTGTGGCGGAGTTGTGCTAGAGTTTTGCCAGATTTGTGCCAGGGTTGTGCCAAAGCTGTGCCTGTTGTGCCTGAATTATGCCAGGGTTGTGCCAGAGTTGTGCCACCTTTGTGTCAGAGTTGTGCCAGAGATGTGCCGGAGTTGTGCCAGATTTGTGCCAGAGTTGTGCCTGAGTTGTGCCAGAGTTGTGCTGGAGTTGTGCCAGAATTGTGCCAGAATTGTGCAAGAGGTGTGCCAGAGTCGTGCCAGAATTGTGGTAAAGTTTTGCTAGAGTTGTTCCACAATTGTGCCAGAGTTGTGACAGAGTTGTGCTGAAGTTGTGCCAGCGTTGTGCCAGAGTCATGCCAGAATTGTGCCCAACTTGCGCCAAAGTTGTGCCAGAGTTGTGCTTGAGTTGTGCCTGAGCTGTATCAGAGTTGTGCCAGAGTTGTGCCAGAGTTGTGCTAGAGCTGTGCCAGAGTTGTGCCAAACTTGTGCCAAATTTGTGCTAGAGATGAGCAAGGGTTGTGCCAGGGTTGTACCAGAGTTGTGCCAGAGTTGTGCCAGAATTGTGCCAGATTGTGCTAGAGTTGTGCCCTAGTTGTGCCAGAGTCGTGCGAGAGTTGTGCCAGAGTTGTGCCAGAGTTATGCCAGAGTTGTGCCAGAGTTGTGCCAAACTTGTACCAAAGATGTGCCAGAGTTCTGCCAGAGTTGTGCCAGAGATGTGCCACAGTTGTGCCAGAGTTTTGCCAGAGTTCTGCCAGAGTTGTGCCACAGATGTGCCACAGTTGTGCCAGAGTTTTGCCAGAGTTGTGCCAGAGTAGTTCCTGTATTGCCTAAGTTGTGCCAGAGTTGTGCCAGAGGTGTGCCAGAATTGTGCCAGAGTTGTGCCACAGTTGTGCCAGAGTTGTTCCAGATTTGTGCCGGAGTTGTGCCAGAGTTTTGCCAGCGTTGTGCCAGAGTTCTGCCAGAGTTGTGCCAGAGTTGTGCCAGAGTTGTGCCAGAGTTGTGCCAGAGTTGTGGCAGAGTTGTGCCAGAGTTGTGCCACAGTTGTGCCCGAGTTGTGCCAGAGTTTTGCCAGAGTTGTGCCAGAGTGCTGCCAGAGTTGTGCCAGAGTTGTGCCGGAGTTGTGCCAGAGTTGTGCCAGCGTTGTGCCAGAGTTGTGCCAGAGTTGTGCTGGAGTTGTGCCTGAGTTCTTGCAGAGATGTGCCAGAGTTGTGCCTGAACTGTGCCAGAGTTGTGTCAGAGTTCATCCAGAGTTGTGTCAGATTGTGCCAGAATTGTACCAGAGTTGTGCCTCATGTGTGCCTGAGTTGTGCCAGAGTTGTGCCAGAGTTGTGCCAGAGTTGTGCCCGAGTTGTGCTAGAGTATTGCCAGATTTGTACCAGGGTTGTGCCAAAGTTGTGCCAGCGTTGTGCCAGAGTTGTGCCAGAGTTGTGCCTGAGATGTTGCAGAGATAAGCCAGAGTTGTGCCTGAATTGTGCCCGAGTTGTGCAAGAGTTCATCCAGAGTTGTGTCAGATTGTGCCAGAGTTATGCCAGAGTTGTGCCAGAGTTGTGCCAAACTTGTACCAAAGATGTGCCAGAGTTGTGCAAGAGTTGTGCCAGAGTTGTGCCAGATTTGTGACAGAGTTGTGCCAGAATTGTGCCAAAGTTGTGCCAAAGATGTGCCAGAGCTGTGCACTCGCGAAAGCCTGTGCAACATTCATGTCGGTGATGAATAACATTATTCACTCGCACCTTGATGACTTCTTCGATGCCTGTTTTGACAACATCATGGTGTACAACCAAACCTCGGAGGAGCACAATGGACATCTCCAAAACATTCTTGAGATTTTTCAAGGAGAGAATGCTCTCTGGAATAATCTCAAAAATTGACTTTCGTTCCGGTTTGATTGAGTTCTTGGGCCTCATTATTGTGTCGTTCATGGCCTTTGCCTACTTGATAAAATGGCAATTCACCTTGCTTTCCTCATCAGCGAGTTGAAGAACTATCGTGACCCGAGCAAAAAACTCCTCGGGAGAGACGTCACACCCCCACCTATGTAAGTGGACTTGGATACAGAGTACGTGATTGAAGACATCCTTGTACATTGATGTTGTTGTTGTGATTCTGTCAGCCACACACAATTGTACAAATGGTTGTGACCACTCGGCCGTGTCCATGCTCGTGCAGATCCCTGAGGCGGACCCAGCTGGAGACGGTGTCACCTGAGGTGGTGCTCCACCCGCTGGAGGCAGCCTGGTAGCCTACCTGGTGTACCGGAGGGTTGCCACGACCTACGGACTGCGTTTGGAGACCTTCAGGATTTTCTCGGCGGACAGCCCTGCCAGGCTGATTTGCATGTTTATTTTCTTACACTCTCCGGCTGCTGCCGGACATAGGCATGTGACCAGTCATTGTGTCCGTCTTTTCGTCTTGCATCCGTAGGATCAGACGGCGCTCCGTTTGGACGTCTGTGCGCAGAGTTCTGGCCAAAACAGTGGTATTGGGCCGGTTCAGGACAGACAGGTGCCGCCGCGTGCGCCACCCGCTGTGAGCCGCGGCGGCTATTTATGCTGTGGACCTGTCATTTGTCAGCTCTCTCTGCACATTCACTGCAATGCAGCTTCTAAGATTTGTCTTGTCTCTCCTAGCCTGACCCTTGCTGTTCTCGCACCCGCTTGCATGCTAGTGCGTTAAGCTGACTGGTTTCTGCCGCCACGTCAGCAGCAGCATTGCTAGGAAGCTGTGGTGAATCTTCTCATGGTATCAGAGCAGCGAGCCAGAGCTCACACAGCTGCGCAGCAGAGACGCAGCGTTTGCAACAGCAGTGAGCAACAGCAGCAGCAGCCCTGAGTGGCAGCACAGCACAGCCCACCGCAGCAGCAATGGGTCTTGTGAGGGGGGGCCACCACCACGCAGCAGTGGACGCGGCCACGACAGCCGCATCAGTCAACACGGCCGCGGCTAGAGCGATTGCGGCCTCTCCACCCACGGCCGCAGCATACGTAGCAGACGTGGCCGTGACATCAGCCGCAGAAGCAGCAGCACCGGCGGCAAAAGGGAGCATGTGCGGCAGCAGCAGCCGCGGCAGTGGCAGCCGCGGCAGTGGCAGCCGCCGCAGCAGCAGCAGCCGCGGCCTTGGCGGCAGCCGCAACAGCCACCAGCGGTAGCAGTAGCCGCGGCAGCAGCCAGCAGCCGCGGTAGCAGCCAGCAACGGCTGCGGCAGCAGCAGCAGCAGCCGCGGCTGCTGCAGCAACAGCGCAGCAGCGCAGCGCAGCAGCAGCCGCAGCGTAGCAGCAGCGCAGCGCAGCAGCGGCAACGCAGCAGCGCAGCAGCAGCGGAGCAGCAGCGGCAGCACAGCAGCACAGCAGCAGCAGCGGCAGCGCAGTAGCGGCAACGCAGCGCAGCAGCGGCAGCACGGCAGCAGCGCAGCGCAGCAGCCGCAGCGCAGCGCAACAGCGGTAGTGCTACAGCAGCATAGCAGCGCTGCCACAGCACAGCAGCATCGGCAGTAGCATCGACGACGCCTGCAGCCCACTGCTGACGTCAGCAGACCCCTGCTGACGTCAGCAATGAGTACGCTGACGTCATCACAAACTTGGTGAAATTTTTTGACAAAAAGTCAACTTTTGCCATCGTTTCAATTCCTCGAGAAACGCTGACGGTTCTGTGTTCGGACGACTTTTGCACCGCCTCAGCATGGAATCAAGTAGCTCCAAGGGCAATGAGCCGGAAGACACCGTCACGAGCGGGACCCGCAGCCCACGCTCAAAGGCGATTGACTTCCTATTGGTGGAGCAGTCATCGCTGCGCCAGCGCCAGGATGAGCAGTCAGCGATTCTGCGGCAGATCCGCGATGCCTTGGTCTCTCTGTCTGGGACACCGGGACATCGGCCCGGGAACGAGAGAGAGGCAACCCCATCGGGCCAGGAGTCTGCTGGTCCCGCTGCCGCTCCTGCGCAGAGACGAGAGTCCATTGTCAAGGAGTGGGATCAGGTTCCCCCTCCCACTGTGGAGGATGCGCTTCGCCGGCTGATGGAGCAGATGAGTAGCCTGCGCATTGAGACGCCGGCGCCCAGTCCGAGGGGACAGCAGCAGCAGCAGCAACAGCAGCATTCGGAGCGACAGCAGCACCAGCAGCAGCAGCAGGCCGACCCACGTCAGGCCTCGGGTGCCGCTGGGGGAGCAGCGTTGATGCCTCTCATGCCCTTCCCACGTCCGCTCCTAGCACCGCCTGAGGTCCAGCTCCCCACGGAGCGACGACGTAAGGACTTCGAGACTTCCCCGCCTCGCTACGACAGCAAAGCGGGGTTTGACTGTTGGGAGGTGTTGTTTCAGGTATGGGCGGACTCAGAGGGGGTCTGGCCCTACTACCACAGCCAGTACCAGACGGCTGATCCGCTCCAGTCCCTTACGGCAGCGCGTGCCATGCGTGGACTACTGTACGCGGTTCCGCAGGAGAGAGTGGTCGACTTCCGCCCTTTCCTGGGCGCGCCTGGGACTGGAGCAGGCGCGGACCCGCGCCGCGGCTGGGAGCTGGCGCTGACCCTATTTGTAGCTGAGACTCACGCGACCCGATCCGCGCGCCTTCGCGAGTTCCACTCTCTTCATCAGGGATCCTCGGAGTCAGCAGCTGATTACTAGCGTCAGGCCATGCGCCTCTACACTCGCCTGGGCACCGGAGGCGGGTCTCAGCTCTGGGCGCTGCACACCATCATGCTGGGAGTGCGCCCTGAGCTCACAGACATCTCCTCCCACCTGGACCAGGATGTCCTCGCGTCCATGTCAGACACCCTGCAGCTACTGCCCTGAGCGCAATGGTACTTCATTCAGGTCGCGAGGGCTGACGAGATAGCCCGCGCGCATCGGCAGGGCGCCATGGTCCCAGCAGCAGTGGGAGCGACGTCCTCTACGCCTTCCACACCGTCGTCTGCCTTCACCCCCACCAGCTCTACCTCTCCCTCTCTCGCCTCCTCCCCTGTTGCTCCGACAGCCACTGCAGCAGTCGTGAAGAGGAAGAAGGGGAAAAGGATGAAGGGACTGCAGCAGCCCTCTGGTGGTACCCGACGGGCTGTCCGCTGCCACAACCCGGCGGACCTCATCGCTACACTGAGTGTCTGCAGGAGCTGGACTGGGCGAGGATCACTTGCGGTCTTCAGACAGCCCACGAGGAGCAGATCCGCACTGGAGCAGCAACTCGCGTCGCGGCGACCTCGGGTGCAGCACCGGCGACAGGCCCGCCGCCATCCGGAGGGAGCACCACCCCCGACCCGAGGGACCAGACCATCGCAGAGCTACGTCGACCGCTGGCACTTCGCTCTCAGGGAGGTGCGAGTGTGCTGTCACAGCCGAGTGGTCCACAGACTGACTGTTCATTTGTGTTTGTTGTACGTGGTCATGCATGTGGGGGGGCTTCGTCGCCTGGTGAGGATGAGTCTGACAGCACAGAGTGGTTGGATGAGTCGCATCGTCGTGCATTGTCCCGTTGTCCTGCCACACCCGCTGAGCGTCCAGCAGAGGCAGCGTGCTCCGTTGCTCGTTGCACCGTGACCACCACAGGTCGTGAGACGAGTGGCCAGTGGATCATTGACTCAGGGGCCACTCACCACATGACCTGCGACCGTACCGCCTTTGTCATGCTTGGTCCTGTTGGGTCTGTTCGGTCAGTGCGGACAGGTTCTGGGCAGTCACTACCTGTTCAGGGGACAGGGGTCGTACGGTTTGATGGTCCGTCTGGTCCCGTGTACCTTTCTGACGTGCTTTTTGTGCCTGATCTCGAGCTCAGCCTGATCTCTGTCCGTGCCTACACGAGGATGGGTCTCTCCGTTCACCACTCCTCTGATGATGCCACGATTACAGCACTTGACACTTCCACGGTTGTGTTGCCTGCCACTGTTGTGGATGACCTGTATCGCATAGCGCGCTGCTCTGCCCCTGCCTCTGCCCCTTGCTCCTCTGCTCGCGTCTTTGTCACGGGGGTGTTGTCTCTTGACCACCAGCGCCTGTTACACCGGCGCCTGTGTCATGTGGGCACGGACACTATGTCCAAGCTCATCCGTACACGGCCCGCCCTCGGTCTTGACGCGGCTTCCTTCGAGAAGCCACCAAAGAGCGACTGTCTGTTCTGCGCTCAGGGTAAAATGCATTGCTGCACTTACCCTGCCTCCGTCACTCGCGCGCAACGTCCCCTGGAGCTTGTCCACTCGGACCTCCTCGGACCTCTTTCTGTCGAGTCTGTCGCTGACCGTGGTCGGTATGTCCTTACCCTCACGGATGACTTCACCCGCATGCGGTGGGTCTACTGCCTCCGCCACAAGAGCGATGCCGCTCTTGCCGTGCGCTTGTGGCCTGTGATGGCTGAGCGTCAGTCTCGTCACTCCCTTCACACCTTCCGCTTTGACCGCGGCGGTGAGTATCTTGGTGAGCTGACCACTCACTTCGCCGAGCTTGGTATCTGTCACCAACTCTCGGCGCCTGCTACGCCACAACAGAACGGTGTGTCTGAGCGCTGGAACCGCACCATGGAGGATACAATTCGCGCTATGCGCGCTGAGTGCGGTCTCCCGGAGTCCTTCGCCTTCGAGGGCTTCACCTACATGACATGGGTCTGGAACCGCCTCCCGCATGGTCCCTTGCCGGACCACGTCACGCCGTATGAGCTGTGGTTTGGTCACCGTGCGGATCTCAGGCTTGCTCGCGTCTGGGGTTCCTTGGCTTGCGTCTGGTACACCGATGACCAGCAAGGGTCCAAGGTCTCTCCACGCGGCCGGATGTGTGCCTTCCTCGGTGTCTCCCTGCGCTCCAAAGCGTGGCGTTTCTGGGATGCAAGACGACACCGCATTGTTGAGTCGCGCGACGCACTGTTCTTTGAGGCACTATCGTACCGCGACCTGTCTGCCATTCTCACCCAGACACCGTCTCACGTTCCCACCTGTGAGGCCTCCCGTCGGCTGGGGGAGTCTGCCCCACAGGGTGAGTCCGTCCAGGGTGCCTCCAGGGTGGGACCGTCGCTGGTCACCTTTGACCCGACTATCATTGTTGTCGGGCCTGTGGTCTATACACCTGCCTCACTTGCGCCTGTCGCGACTACATCGCCCGTGCCTGCCACGACTGTCTCGCCCGCACCTATCGCGACTGCCTTGTCTCCTGGCTCGCCTGCCCCCGCGGTGCCTGCCTCGCCTGTAGGAGCTGCACCTGCCTCGCCGGCGGG
>SZWC01010378.1:18839-57476 GCA_023375785.1 Penium margaritaceum | reverse complement strand
AGAGAGAGAGAGAGAGAGAGAGAGAGAGAGGGAGTGAAAGAGAGGGAGGGAGAGATAGAGAGAGGCGTAGTTTCTGGCTAGCTGAAGGGAGTATGAGGGGAGAGCTGGAAAATGGGAGATCCCCTCGGGGCATGCACACCATGATGCGGATGCTTGCCTTAAAAAACAAACGAAGACAAAAGTAAGGGAGTGGGGGAGCGAGAGTGTAAGGACTTGTGAGTGCACACCTGTGTCGAGCCACTGCTCAAGCGAGCATGCACCGCCAGACGGGGGTCGAGTCCGACCTGTTGGTATTAACCGAGGGCGGCTTCTCACTAGTGTACGGCCAACGAACGGCACGGTAGCCCCTTAAGGATCAGCACCCTGGACATGTGTCAAATCCGCCAAAAGTTCACAGGCAAACAATCATGAGGTAGTCCACTGCAATAAGGATGTATGAGGCCTGGATTCTTCCACATCCTAGCAAGATAGTCAAGGAGAAACACTATGATAAGTTGGTTATGCCAAGAGGCATCCATGGGGAGCTTGGTGGCTACCTGGTAAGACTGGTGCCAGCCCCCATGGCGAAGCGCTGACACCCCAGGCGAAGCCATGATAATTTAGCATCCTGTACATGTGTGTGTGAGCATGTGTGGTGAAATAAGAGGGCATAACAGATGTGAGTGGCCAGGAAGTGGACACAACTTCAACACTCCCCCATGACCCGCAGGTAGTCAACCCACATGCATCAATGCGAATGCATACGTGTGGTGGTGTAGACAGACATGCAGACACCAAATTCACGTCACCCAGGGTCATGGGGACATGCAATTCCAACAACGTGAGCTGCACACTTGAAGATGTATCTGCTGAGAGCCTTCGTGAAGAAATCAGCCCTCTATGATCGTGTATCCACCTAAGCAACCTGAACAATGCCAGTGGCAATGCACTCACGAACAAAATGATGCTAAACATTGATGTGCCTGGTGTGAGAGTGGTGCATACCATCGTTCTCGGCAATGACTTTTGTGATTTCGTTGTCACAGCATAAGGTGATGCAACAAGTGGAGACTTGGCTTCTTAGAACCAAAGTCATGAGAATGAATAGTCATCGACCTCCGTAAACGAAAAAGCACATGGGACCAACTATAGGTTATCCAATTTGATACAAACAAATGATTGTAACATTACATTATGAAAACACGATTCCTTGGTTAAAAAAAAACATTAAATTTATCTGTTATCTCACTATTATGGGCATGCGTTTGTATAAATCTAGCATGCTGGGTACACAATGGATCCGTTGCACAGTTCAAGGAAAGAATTCAAGTTAAACCTGAAAAAACCTTGACCTCAAAACATGGTGAAAAAAGACTCATTAATCAAGGTAGTAATACTAGTTATCATAGATGTGGTGGTCACTAACGTCTTTATCGACATATCGATTTTCAATAAAGTAAGCGTACTTGCTACAACAAGCCACAGAGAGGAGCCATCCAGACAGCCTCACACGTACCTGCTCCAAGGACCACATATTCAGCCTTTCCTATGCTTTGGGCTACACATCCATAGTTGCCACTCTTCAGAGATACTGCAATTCCACCAATCAGGAAACCAAACTCTATTCTACTCCGTGCATCAATGTCATGTGCCCAACTGCTCTCAGCCCATCCACGATGACGGAGGGCTGTGAACAAAAACACAATGTTGTTGGTGGCGTGGAGAGTGCGTAGCGCACCACGCAAAGAGTAGCCTCAAGATGATTCTCTCTAGGACATTGGGAGAACTAAGAGACAAGGTTTACAGCAAAGGCATTAGCACGAGTGGTGGTAGGAAGATACATCAAAGAGTGAATGATCCTCAAGTAGTCAGTCAGGTAATCTGTCTCCCCTGGTTTTGACACATCCGAGGACTTCAGGAGCACTTGGCCGGCGAGGGTCATGGTGGTTGAGGCAGAAGGGACTGCTGCCTGAAGGGGTACAAACCGCTCCTTTACTATGCAAACGTTTGTAGCCTGGTGGACATGCACTATGTGGCGCGAGAAAATACGTTCTAGTTTGATGCCTAGAAGACACGAGCGGGGTCCTTGATCCTTCATCTTGGATGCTGATTGCAGAAGAATCTTTTCAGACTAAACAGCTGCAGTGATGGGAGAGATAATCAGAAGATCATCCACATAGATAAGGATATCAACAAAGAGTGTAGAGGGAGCACTGAGAAACAAAGTAGGATCAACAATACTTGTCTTGAAACCATCCTTCTCACGGGTGGCGGCAATCTCCAGGTTCCAGCAGCGTGGAGACTGTTGGAGCCATTAGGGGGCCTTGCGAAGGCGCCACACCCAGTTGGTTCCATGTGTGAACCCATGTGGTTGGACCATGTAAACTTCTTTGTCAAGCCTGCCATGGAGAAATGCATTGTTGACATCCATTTGTTCCAATTCCAAATCAAGCTAGGCAGCCAAGCTAGGCAGTGTTTTGGCCATTTTTTACCGGCCAACTGGCGTAAATGTGTCATCAAAATTGATGCCTTTGATTTATGAGAATTCCTTGGTCGTGAGCCGGGCGTTGTATCACTCAACGATGTTGTTCAGATTCAGCTTGCACTGGTACAACCACTTGGCTGCCACTGCTTTCCTCTCAGGGGGAAGATCCACCAACTCGTGGACATCATGGTCAATAAGAGCATCAAGCTCTTTTTGCATGGCTTGTTCCCAAAAGTGGAGTCTGCAGTACTACAGGTGCCTTGCACTGTCAATGGTTCATGTGGGAGAGGAGAGAGACTACCTGTTGTAAAGCACAAAGTAAAGTAAAATTCCTAGAAACAGAAGAATCAAGAGCCAAGCAGAACACCTGCTCAATACGAGAGTACCCAAGAGAGGTGCTGGGGTGGATCACTGACGCAGCAATGGGCAAAGCAGTGGTGGCCAGGCAAAGGGGCCATAGGCCGGGGTCATTGCAGACCGCTGGTCTAAGTACTCGTCCATGGTCCATTGTAGGGACAGCAAGATTGCAGCCAGAGGTAGCAACAGAATGAGAGTGAGGGGAGGACGTGCAAGGCTAAGCAGTGAGGACAAGAAGACCACCATCATGGATGTAAGGAGAAATAGGTAATGCATTGGTGGATGAGGAGGCAGCGGGTGGCATAGAGGGCTCAGGCGAGTTGTGCACAGGATCCTCCGAGACGGGAGACGACAGAGGAGGGGGACCAACTGTGGCGGAGACAACAAGGACGAGAGACAACACAGAAGGAGGACCACATATGGTGGAGACAACCAGAGTTGAGGGAAGGGGCACAGAAGGAGAGCCATGCAAAAAGGCAAGCAGGGTGCACATGACAGAAGCAAAGGAAGAACTGGCCTCTAGGCTACGCACCGAGGGAACAGCAGTAGGTCTGTCAAGGGGCCGAGAAACTCACCCAAACCAAGAGGACGTGACAAGAGGAGGAGCAGATGACGAAACAAAGCGAGGAAGGATACGTTCAAACAGTTGTTGAAAAAAAAGTGCATCCTGCGTGTCAACCACACGACAGCGCACAGGGTCCTAAAAGCGCCAAGCCTTGGAGAAAGGGAAAATACCAAGGAGCACACATAGCCAGCCACGTGGGAACGTCTTGCCATCACGGTGGTCAGTAGGAAGCTAAACAGAGGCAACATAGCCCAAGACGTTGGCAAGACAAAGATCAGCACGATGACCCATCGACCGCTCAAAGGGAGTGACATGGCGGGAGAGAGGAATGTGAGAAATAAGGTTCCACACCAAAATCATGTAGGAAATCGCCTGAAAAGGGAAGAGGGGAGGTTGACCAGAGGCAGAGAGGAGAGACCATAAGCAAGGATGCGGTTCTAGCATTCAGATGCACCATTTTGTGGTGGTGTGCAAGGAGTAGATGACTTCACGTGGACACCATGAGACTCAAGAAAATGAGAGGTGGGATCAAAGAAATCACCACCCCGGTCGCAGCGAAAGACACGCAAGGGGCAAAGGTAGGCGCGCTAGGCCTAGGGGAGCAAGGACCCATGAACGTCAGTCACGTCACTCTTTTGACGGAGGACGAAGACCCAGCAGTGGCGAGAGAAATCATCAGTCAAGCAAAGGATGTAATGGCCAAGACCAACAAGAAAGTCGTGAGGCAATGGACCCATAACATTAACATGCACAAGATCAAGGGGATGAGACGTGGTGGACTCGGCTGTGGTAAATGGGGAATGTTGAATTTCTCCACGAGCATAGTCAAGGCAGTTACAAGGGCAGGGAGGCACAAACGTGGCGGATTCAAGGCCAATGGCAGGATGAAGGTGTCGGAGACACGAAATGGCTGTTGTGTGAATGTGGTAGAGGCACTGGTGTAAGCGGTCACTGTGCTCAGGTGATGGCTTCGGAGTGACATAGAAAAATGCAGATGCAACAAAAGACAAGGGAAGAGATAGATGTACACGAAACAAACGTTCACAACACAGATTACGAAGAGCCACACGTCTAGAGGAGCAAACAGACACAGTTTCAATGCCATGGCTAGAGAAAACGTCCATGCCCTGGTCGTCAAGGGTGGTGGCAGAGAGGAGGCTAACGTCAAGATCAGTCACGTACAGACCGTCAGGGAGGAACAGGCCCCCACCCCCCAAGGGCCAACGAAGCAAAGGATGCCAACACCCTGGACAGGAAGGAGTTGGCCAGAGCCGGTGTGGACAAAGCAAACCAACTCAATAGAGCCGAGAGAGATAAAGGACGATCGACACGAGTTCATGTGATGAGTGACACCAGAATCAATGATCCAGAAGCCACCAGACATGGGGGCAGAGCGAAAAAAAGAGACACACATCAAGAGTACCTGAGGGAGGGAAAACAAGGGCTAGCCAAGGCAATGGCGGTATGCGCTGAGCTCCCAATACTGAATCTAAGAACAATCATCAGGCAAAGCTCCCTGAACATAACCAGATGACGCTCCACAAAGGGCTCCATCTGACTCACAGACAAGGGGACGAGTCTGGCCACTCACACTCCCCCCTCCTTGAGAACGAAGCTGGAGAAGCACCGTAAGATGATGCTCCAGGACGTGCTTCTCATCCCCATGGTCAGAGCGGCGGTCAGCAGGGTGGGTGTCAGGAAAGTGCCAATCATCACAGGGCCAGACAAGCCCAATGTATTGCACGGACAGTGGTCCAAAGTAGGTAGGAGGAGAGGGTGGAGGCACCCAGCCCCAAGAGCTGGACTGAGAAGTGGGCTCCAACAGGGGCGCCAGGGTGGTATTGAAGGCGAATGTAGATATGGAGGAAGACGGAGATGTGACCCTGTCTTCGCATTGTGTAGATTTAGATGAATCATAAGAAGTTGTGGTAAACTACAGAGATTTATGGAGATGTATGGAGTTGTATCAAGTTTTACAAATTGTACACTGTTGTATGGATTTCTACAAAGTTTTTGTGGATTTGTATGGAAATCTATAGATTTCTACAGAGCTGTACAACATTGTAGGGAATTGTATGGAGTTGCAGGAAGTTGAACGGATTTCCATGGAGTTGTACAGAGTTGTGAAAAGTTATATGGATTTGTACAAAGCTATACAATGTGCACAAACTTGTACGTAGTTGAACAAAGCTTGAAATGTTTCTAGAGACTTGTACGGGGTTGTACCAGTTTGTATGGAGTTGTACGGAAATATAGGAAGCTATGGAGAATCATAAAATGTTGTATAGTTTTACAAAATGGTGCAAAATTGCATGGAGTTGTAGCAAGATGAATGCAGTTGTACGGAGTTGTGCGGGGTTGTACAGAGGTGTACAGATTTGTATGGAGTTGTACAGAACTTTATGGAGTTGTATGTGGTTATACATACCTATACGGAGTTGTACAGTGTTGTACAAAGCTGTACAAAGTTACATGGAGTTCTAGGGAGTTGTACAAAGTTATACTGAGTTCTTCAGAGTATTATGTAGTTTTGCGGAGTTGTGCAGAGTTGTTCATAGTTGTACGAAGTTCTTTGGAGTTGCACAGAGTTATATGAAGTTGTGTGGAGTTGTACGGTGTTGTACGGAGTTTTTTAGAGATTCACCAAGTTGTACATTTTTGTATGAATTTTTATGGAGTTGTACACTGTTGTACGAAGTCGTACAGAGAAGTACGGAGTTGTATGGAGTTGTACGGAGCCGACTTCTCCTTCCTTTTGCTCTTTCCCGACTCCTCGCTTGTTCTCTATGACTTGCCCTCCTTTTTGGCCTGCTACTACTAAATCTGATATTTGCGTGAGATGTGCCTTGGCTTCCCGCAATTCGAGTACTGCCATTGACCAAAAAGATTGATGGCATCAATCTCCATCAAAGGCGAGGTTTATGTCGACTACAGATTTCTGCCACCATAATGCAAATTGTGGCTTTGGTTTCTCCAGCCGTTAGATTTCTGCATCGATGCATTGTATTTGGCATTTTCGATGTGATAAGCTGCTACAATTCTTTGTGGAAGGTTGTCATGGATGCTGAATATGGCGATTGGCTTGCTTCATGTCGTGCTTGAGGCTATTGTTGTTGTAGAAGCAGAGTTCGTCGAGGACGAGGGCACTGCCAGTGATGATCTTGCAGAAACACCAGTTATACTCTGCCATGCTAGACTGCCAAAGCAAGAGTCTGAGCTTGTACCATAGGTAAAAATCCTTATTCCTTCTTCCAAAGCATGCAATTATTGGGCATGTGAAGTACGTCCAGTTTTTGGGTTGAGTGAGCAAGTCGTGCCAAGTCGGATTGATGTCCTCGAGCGGTTGAACACCTGCAGTCGACAATGTAACGTGAGCCGTTCATCCAGCTCCACCAGTCTTAAGATCAGACCACCAACCAAAATCCATGTCACACAAAAGCGAGGTTGCAAGGCCAATTTTCTTTCAGTCGTTGTTGACTCTAGCAGCGGTGAAGTGTACCTCCAAGCTCGTCAGCAAACTCCAAACCACTGGTCCTTTGGAGCTCGTAGGATTAAATGGCTCAAGAAGTGTCGTTCCAATCTGGGGCTTGGTCTAGAGCTAGATGTTTCTCCTTATGAGTATTGCTTCCTACACGTCCCATTGTAAAGCTCCTTTATCGCCCCGTTGAGTTGTTGGAGTACTCTGAGGATATTGAGGCCCTTGATTCGTGGCAACGATTCGTACATGTTTTCATTGATAAGAGCTTGTTGGCCGGTGTCTCCCATCATGCCGGATGGTGTCTTGGTGGGCAGCTACGGAGGAGAAGGGTTAGCAGAGCGCGAGGGGTTCGCCATCAGATTGGTTGTCAGAGTCGTCGTTGCTCCGTCATTTACTATGAAGGTTGCCGCTGCTATGTGGTTTGCTGGGAGAGAATCGTTGCCCTTGTGCTGATGATCCTTTTTGTCAATAATTGTTGTTTGTCGTCAGGTGCGCTTGCTCCTTTTGCCATCTTTGTCACGAGGTCTACTAGCTTCTGGATGGTGGAGATGCGTGAAAGACTCGTGTGGGGTTGTCTCCTTGCAGTTTCTGTGCCGGCTGCTCCTCCAATGTCACTGCGCTATGATACCAAGTGTTTCATTGCACACAACGTGGATATTTCACACGGATGAGGTCCGGAGCAGACGAAGATTCAAGGAATTGGAATAAGTGAATGATTTTCATTTTGCAACAAGTGTACTTCAATGACATGTGTCACACATGTTCAGCACATATTCATAATAGCAAGTAACCTAATAAGACATTTGTTGAGCCTTGGGCACTCCAATCAAGTGGCGCATGCCACGTCACATCGTGTGTGTTTGCTTTGAGAAAATACACCAAGAATTCAGGGTTTTTTTTTAGAATGTCAAGGCTCGAGGCTCAAAAGTTCATTGCTACCGCGAAGTTGACTGAACAGTATCAAAAAGTTGATACAATTTGTGCCACTTCTACCGACCATTCTAAAAAGTGTTTGAATGTTTTAGAACCATCAAAACTGGAATACAAGAGGTCAGGTCAAGTGGCCAAAATGCCCTCAGCCAAACAACGTAGAAATCCTGAGGTCAATGCGCAGTGGGCCACAAATGAGCTGACAGAAATGCCCACTCGTGGAGCTTAAAGACTAGTGTGTTACGTCCTTGACGTGCACAAGTCCTTAAACTCTGCGAGTGGGCATTTCTGTCATTGCATTCATGGCCCACCATGTAATGAATTCAGTATTTTTATGCCGTTCCGTCAAGGGAATTTCGGCCCATTGCCTGAACCTGCGATGTTTTGTTCCAGAAGCTTTGGCAACTTGGACCACCTTCTAGAGAGGTCGATAGAAACATCACGAGCTATATCGACATTTCAAAATTGTTTGGTTTACTTCTTGATGACGCTAGAATTTTGTAAAGAAGCACCGTGATATTCTTGAACCCCCCGGACTTTCCGGCGGAGCTTCCCAAAGTAGCCACTCACAATGCAACATCGCACACGTCGCTCGGCTCAACCCCGAAGAGCCAAAACATATCTCATTCTCATTCTCGGCATTATATATATATGTTTATATGTGTGTGTGTGTGTGTGTGTGTGTGTGTGTGTGTGTGTGTGTGTGTGTGTGTGTGTGTGTGTGTGTGTGTGTGTGTTTATGTATACATATGTATATCCTCAACTCCATCGGAACTTGTCATCAAAGTGCACTTACTTCTTAACACAAATTATCCTTTTGTCTCCAATCCTCAAATCGTCTTCTGTCCCTTACCTCATCCCCGTAAACCACATACGTTCTACTCGACGTAATACTCGGTATGAGAGCGCAGTGGCACTGGTAGGGCAACCAATGCATCAACTACATTGTGACAACCTTGCGCAAGTCCTCAGAGCATCTCTTCTGTTCAGAAGACCTAAGACATTGTGACAAGAACGGTGAACGGAGCGAGCACACCTGGCAATGAGCAACAGTCCCTGGCGAGTTCTCCAGTGATGGAGGATCAGCAGTACACCAACAATGATCCTCTCCAGGCGAGCCAGAAGGAAATGACAACTTTTGCGCTGAATGGCAGAGCACCAATGAACCCAAAAGCCAATCCGGTGAACCCTTTCTCCCCGCCGCAGCCTGTCTGGACCACATCTGGAGCAATGGGAGGCAGAGGGCAACAAGTGGGAAACAACAAAGACTTGAGAGCCTCCACACCCATCTACTCCAACAACTCAACACGGCAATGGAGGAGCTTAAAAAATCTCGTGCATACGAATAAGTGCTCACCGAGAGAAATTGACAAATCTCATGTGAACCCTAGATTTGACCGGCACATCCCGAGCCGTTCGATCCCAAAAACTCCAAGGGACCGATGGTCAGGATGTGGCTGATGTGTTTGGAGGTGTACTTTATCGTTGCTGGGGTCAACAACGACAAAAAAGATTTTGACCTCGCGACCTCGCTTTTACGTGGCACGGCTTTGAGTTGGTGATCCAATCTAAAGGCCATCCAACAATAGTAGGAGACGGACGGATCTGGATGAAGGGCTCACACGACCGCTCTCACATCGTCGACCTTAGTCGTACTACCTCCCGAGAAGATAAATCCGACATGGCACGGCTCTCTTACGCCACCAGAAACGTGGAGCTATTTCACGTGCACTACACTTGCTCGCCTTGGGAAGCTAAACAAGAAGTCTAATGCACAGTAAAAACTCCAATGTCTGTGTCAGTAGTCCACCGTGCGAAGTACACTTGGCCTTTTTGCAAAATCATTAGTGACAGTGACCTCGTCCTCAACGAATTGTGTTTCTACCACAACAACCTCAACGGAGATTCTGGTGAGCAATTTCCATTTTTTGGCATCCAAGATGAAATCCTACGCATGATCGCAGCAGCCAACCTTATCGACAACGCCAACCACAACGCTCAGATGGTGGAATCCAAAGGCTGGCAACCACGAGGCTATAATTCTTATCTTGGCAAAGGGAAGTCACAGTTGGCGGAAACCTCATCTCCGATAGAGATTGAACTCCCCTATTGACACGATTGACGGCTTTTCTAGACTTGCGAGAAGTCGGGTCATATCTCTCGTGAGTGCCAAAAGCAACACCAACAAGCCAGGGGGGGGAGGGTTACAGAAAAAGAGTGAGGAGGCGGGAACGACAAATGGCAGGAGTAGACGGTGAGGCTCTTGTCCTGTCAAAAAATTCTGCATTGACCGATCAGTCATCTATGCGGCTCACATCACGGTAGACAAGAGTTCTTGAGGTCGCACTGTTCGACGAGGAGTACAAGGACGACCATCAGGCAATACTACTACGGGTACAACCAAGGGGTTACAAAAATCACAGAACAGTACCGGCACTACTGAACAAAGGAGCTTCTCTCAGTTTTGTTGGCAATGGCTTGGTTCGGAAGCTGGGTTTGTAGTCCAAACCAGGGGTTTTTGAAGGAAAAGCTATCGATGGACAACTGCAGATCCGTCAACTTCGCAAACCAACTCAACTGCAAATGAAATATTTGCACAACGTAATGTTATGGAGGACTTGCCTGATGAGCGACCACAAAATCATCCTCAGGCAAGGTTTCCTATACCGTCACAATTGCCAGGTTGACTGGAGCAGTGGATCAGCCTATGCCATTATTAATAGGAGAAAGCGACACCCGCCTCTGGTTGAGTGACCCACGACGCAGGACCGGTTACAAGAAGCAGCAGAAGTGGAAGTAGCAGAGGGAGTTGCGGCAACCACAAAATGCCAACCAATATCTCTGGAGCATGGAGTCTAAGCGTGGCTAGTCCACGTAGAAGTAGGGGAAGCAGAAGAAATCAAACTGCCTAGGCAACACCCACAATCTCAACACTTGAAAAGTTTGCAGTTGTATGGAAGGAGTTTACGGAGCTCATTGAAATTCTTGAAGTGGTTTTTCCTTTACAAACTACCTCAAGAGCTATCACCGGAATAGAACATTGACCATCAGATAGCTTAAAGCTGGGGAGCAGACTGACGGTAAAAGGGACCTATCGAATAAGCGACCACGAGCTAGCCAAACGTAAGAAGCAGGTAGACAAGATGCTCGGCCTGGGATTCATCAGAGCCTCCACATCACCCTACGCGACACCTTTACCTCTTGTAGAAACAAAAACCACAGAGATGTGGATGTGTGTGCACTACAGAGCATTGAATGACATCACCATCGAGAACAGCTACCCCCTCCTTTGAGTGGATGAAATCTTAGGCCAGCCTTGCGTGGCCCAAATTTCCAACAATATAGACCTACGCAGTGGCCATCATCAGGTGCCCAATAATGACATCAAGAAGACAACATTCCGCACCAGGTTCGGGCACTTTGAGTTCATTGCCATGTTTTTTGAACTCACAAATGCCCCCACGACATTCATGGGGGCAATGAACATCATCTTTCACCCGTACCTTGACGATTTCTTTGTCATGTACCTCAATAAAATTCTGGTATACAATAGCACCCCAAAGGAAAATAATGGACATCTCCAAAGGCTCTTGAATTCTATGAAAGAGTTTTTTTTTTTTTTGGGAAAACTCTCAAAATGCGACTTTGGTCGCCGCTGGATCGTGTTTTTGTGCGACATCGTCGTTGGCGGACAGATCACCATGGACCGAAAAAGGTGGAGGCGGTCGCTGATTGGCCAACGTCCATAAATGTTCGGGACCCCTAGGTGTTTTTGGGCTTCTACCACTCCCACTGTCCATTCATAGGATTACACATGAGTGTCAACACCTCCCTCTGATCTTATACGGAAAACCATCGAGTGGAATTAGGGTGACAACACACAAAACACGTTGAACTCTGAGAAACGCTCTGAATGCGGCGCCAGCCGTACAACTGGCAGATCCAACGGTGGACTACCTCATGGCCAAGGACGCATTTTATTGAGCCATAAAAACCGGTTTCCTCCAAGATAACGGTTGTGGAGAACAACCGGTCGCGTACGTGTCGCAAAAACTAAACGGGCCAGAACTCGCCTACACAGTACATGAGAAAGAGATGCTTGCAATCGTGCAAGCATTCAAGACGTGGTGGTGCTACTTGGAATGCCGAATACCTTGTCCGCACCGACAATCACGCACTGAAGTACCTCAAGGATGAGCCAAATCTACGTCGTGAACAAACCTGATGGATGGAGTTCCTTGGGGCTAACTTCGACTACGACATCGAGTACCTGGATGGAAAAACCAATCCGGTGGATGCTTTGAGTCGGCGACCAGATTTGATGGCCGCGATCCGCACGCTGCTTGTAAACTGTAACCCGTACCTTGTGAGGCTGTCCGTGAAGGGTTACGAGGAGGTTGGCGGGTATGACAGAACGGAGTGTTGGTTTGGCAACCCCTAGTTGTGACGTCGATTTACTTGCCAAGTTGTAGTCTCACAAAATAAGGAGTTGAGAAGAATGCTATTGTAGGAATGTTACAACACCGGTCCAAGTCGACACTTTGGCTAGGACAAGACGCTCAAGAAGTTGACAAAGTACTTCTACTGAGACAAGATGTAGACCGACGTGGCGACCTTCTGCAAATTGTACGATGCCTGTCAGAGGTAAAAATCCCGTCGCACGCAGCCACCGATCTATTCCAAGCCCTACCCGTTCTGATGGAACTGTGGGTCAACATAAGTATGGTTTTCAGAACGGGACTGCCAGCCACTTGTGAGGGGTATGACGCTATCCTTGTTGTGGTGGATAGATTTTGTGAAGTGTCTCACTTCATTTTGAAAACAACCACCGTCACCATAGAGGGGACAACGCCGCTGTTTCTAAATCAGATTCTGGGGTTGCATTACGTGCCACGTACCATCATCAGCAATAGAGACTGCCGCTTCACTAGCCGTTGTTTGCGCAAACTGCTGACGCTTTATGGCAGTCTGATCCAGTCATTAACTGCGTTTCACCTTTAGACTGATGTGGAAACAGAGCGGAACAACTGGACGCTCGAACAACTCCTCTGCACTTTATGCCAGCCCCAGGGCATCGATTGGGTGGAAAAGCTACCGACTGCCGAAGTCGTAATCAACCCCGCCACTTCCGACGTAACTGGAAAATCTCTTTTCGGAGTGGTGTACGACAAACTTCCTGCCTCACCGACAAGATTACAAAGTCAGAGCAACATCCCTACTGTTGACATCCACCACCGGGACTTTACAATCATGTGGGAGGAAGTACGACAGTCCCTTGCAAAGACCCAAGCAACAATGAAGCGACCGGCGGACCGAAATCTCGTGGCGACCGCATCCCCCTCAACTCTGTAAACATCAGACTCCAAGGACGAGATTTTCTTAATCTCAAACCCCGCTTGTTGGGATTGTTTGAGATTGAGGGAATGCAAACCATAGTCGTGGCTTGACTTCGCCTACTTGACAACACTGCGATTCATCTTGTCTTCCACACCAGCAAGCTAAAGCACTACCAGGACCCTAGCGCGAACGTCCCTGACAGAGACCTCGCACCTCCACCTCCGATACAACTGGAGAGGGATACAAATTACTTGATTGAAGATATCATTGGACATCGATGCTGTGGAAAATCAACGGAGTATCTGGTCAAGTGGTACGGCTTTGACACCGTGCACATCAGCTGGGAGCCCTACGACAATCTCCAAGACGTAGATAATCGACGACTACTTTCACCGTCAATGGCTTACGTGTGCTAGCCCGCCGGAATGTTGCAGCTGAAAGGGGGGAAAGTGTTACGGCCATGGCGTACTTTAGTCCCCAAGCTCCATGATTGGGCATTCTTGTCATTACATTCATGGCCCAACGCGCGATGGCTTCAGGATGTTTATGTCGTTTGGCTGAGGGCAGTTTGGCCAACTGTCCCGACCTCCGGTGTTCCATTCTTGAAGTTTTTTACAACTTCATCCACCTTCTCGAATTGTTGGGATAAGTATTGTAAACTGCATCGATGTTTTGATATTGTTCGGTGGACTTCTCGACGATGCAAGAATTATCTGAAGATCGTGAACTATAGGAAGGAGCGACTAGATACCCACCATATCTAAATTTAAAACTCGCGTGCCCGCACGCGCTAAATTTCGAGCAGCATGCCCAGTACATTTTAGCTTAGAATCTGCTGTGTCCACAAATAAAAAAGTAACGATGTTCTAAAAAAGTGTGCGCAAATGACATGTCGTCGCTACATGAAATGCAGCGTCGGAATGCTGACATCATCATGCTCTTCCAACAATTACAAACCCCTCTTTTGAGGTGTTTGTGATTGTTTGAGGGAGGGGTTTGCGTGGGGTTTGCGTGGGAGGCCCGAGAAACATTCTGCATTGAAAGGGTATCTGCTGGGCCCCGTTACCGCGGGGCCCTGCAGATGCCTGCACAAAAATAAAACCCTCAACCCCGAATTTCATTAGGGGTTGGATTTGTAAGTATTCTTCATGCAACCAGGGGTGGTTTGTGTGACGTGAAAAAAGAGTTGAAAATTTGACATGGGCGTTTCCACTCGATCGCGAGGGAGCGATGACCGTTTTTATTTGCTTTTCAATGTGCAAACCCCCGAATATGATGTTGTTTTTTTTGTAATAGGGGGTTTGCACGTTGAAGTAAAAATTAAAACAATGGATCATTGCTCCATCGCGATCTTTCTAGGGAGTGACGATCGTGACCGAACGATGCTCACACAACTCTCGTTGCCATGTTCGATCAGCGAAGCATGCAACTGATCGAGCATGGCGAGTTGTTACATACGCGATGTACACGAGTCCTTAATCTTTCCAAGTGGGCATTTTTGTTATTACACAAACAGCCCATTGCGTCGTGAAACTGCGATAGTCACTCTGATGGTCGAGGGAAAAACCGACCAACTACCCTCGCCCTCAGTGAATCTTTTAGATTCTTTTGAAAACTTTGACCACTCTCGCGAACCTACGACACAACCATAACAACCTTTTGGCCGACTTCTTGATGCACCGAGACGAATCTAGATTTGTTAAGATGCATCTCGCATCTTCACCGTTGATTCTCAAATACCCCCAACTTCTCGGTGGACCTTCTCAAATCCGACCACTCACGATGCAACTCCGCACTCGTCGCTCGACAATCGGCCCAACGACCCGGATAATGCCTCAATTGTAACTCAAAACGTGTGCATATATGTTCAATCATTTTGAAACTCATCATCAAAGTACACTTACCTCTCGTTATAAATTTCTCAATTGTCCCAAATCATAAATCATGTTTTGCCTCACAACTTCTCCTTGTTCACCATATACGCTCCTTTTGGTGTAACACTTGGTATCAGAGCGCAACGGTGCTCGAGAGGCATCGGACTGCTTTACCCATCCGGAGGACTTAATCGCACAAGCCGTCAGCGCATCTTGCACCTCAAGACTTTGCAGAATTTGCGACTACAACGTAAGGCAAGCGCAATTGATGACCAGCAGCTGGTCTTTGGCGACGACTTCGGCGATGGAGGAGCAAAACGTGCCGATGCACGCGAACCCTGAAGCAACAGCAAATGCTGGCGTGGTAGGCTATGCGGCAGCTGGATCAATTCCTACGGTTTGGACGACCAATCCAGTCGCAAACCCAATGGCTGTAAACCACCCACCCCTATCAACAGCCTCGATGATATCAGTAGGGACAATAGGTGGCACAGGATGACAGGCACGGATCAACGAGGAACTGGCAAACCGGATCTTCGTGCTCAAGGGGATCAACGACCACCTGCTCCAATAGCTCAACGTCACGATTGAGGCTATTCACAACGCAAGTGCACAAGAAGTAATGCTTATCAAGAGAAACTCCCAAATCTTGAGCAAATCCAAAATTCGTCTGGCTCCACCTGAACCGTTCAATCCTGCAAACCCAAAGGGACCGACGGTTTGGATGTGGTTGACAAGTTTGGAGGTGTACTTCACCGCTATTGGGGTCAACGAAGATCAGAAGAAATTGACCTTGCGACCGCGCTTTTGCATGGCACGGAGCTAAGTTGGTGGTCTGATCTAAAGACCATCCAACAACAGCAGGAGACCGACGGAGCATCATCAAAGGCAAACAGAGTCCGTCCCATATCGCAGACCCTAAGCATTCTACCCTTGGAGCAGATCAACCCATAGTGGCAAGACATGTTGATGCCACCAACCGACTAGAAGGAATTCTCGCATATGATGCTTGCACATTTTGGACGACTGAATGAAAATTCCGATGCACGGTGCAAACTCCAGGGTCTTTGTCAACAAACCAGCGTGGTAGAGTACATGCGGAGATTACGCGAGATCATCACCAGAGCACACATCGCCCTCAACAAGCTTTGTTTCCACAACAACAACAACCTCAAGTGATACATCTAATGAGCAATCACCATTTTTGGCATCCGAAATGATTTGGCGTTGATTATCGTAACAATAGAAATGATCGACAGCCCCAAGTACAATGCTCGAACCCGGGAATCCTCCGGCTTGAGACCTCCTAGCCAAAGTTATCGTGGAAATAGAAAAAATCAAGCGGTGGACTCCTCGACTCTGATGGAAGTGGACGTCGTCGACAAGAGAGATACACAGAGTTGATACATTTACAAAAACGTTAGGCACATTGCTCGCAACTATCGAAGCAAGCAGAAGGCCAAAAAGGGGGGGAAGTGGAAGAAAAATGAGTCGGGAAATGGCAAAGGACAAGAGTGAAAGACGCAACTCTTGTCCCCACCAAGCGATCTGCACCGAATGATCGCCCATCTCAACGGTTTACATCGTCTTAGAGGGTTTACGAGATCGCAAAGTTTTACGAGGGGTACGAGGACGACCAATGGGCGATACTTCTAAGATTCCTGCCTCGAGGATGCAAGAGTCGTAGAATGATACTTGCACTATTGGATTGAAGAGCCTCACACAAATTTGTGAGCAACGACATGGTTTGCAAACTGATTTTGTAGACCGGACCAGGGGTGATTGAAGGAAAGCCCGTTGACGGGAGATGAAAAACATAGAGACTCCTGGAACCACTACGCCTACATGTGGGAGATCTATGGGATGTATCGGTACAGAGGTCTTGTCCACTGAGCAACCACAAAATTATCCTCAGACGAGATTTCTTACACCGGCACAATCCGCAGGTCGAATGAAACATCGGTGAAGTCTACATGGAGATCGATGGCACCAAAAAACAACTTTTGTGTGTGGGACAGAAGCCGACAACGGGAGAAACAGAGGTGGAAACACCAGAGGAAAATTTGGTAGCCAAGAAGCGCCATCCTGTACAACCGATACCACTCAATGTGGCCAAGTACTACATACGATGAGGAGCTTGTGCATGCCTCATACATCTTGAGCCAATAGAATAAGTAGAAATGGTTGTAGCTGACTTGTCATCTCCATCAGCCTCATCAGCCTCATCAGCCTCATGAGCTTCATTGACATCAACAAGTTTGCAATGGTACCCCAAGAGTTTGCACCACTCACTCAGAAGTTTTCAAACGTCTTCCCCAACGAACTCCTGAAAACCTTACCTCCTCAACGAGACATCAACAATCGTATCATACTGAAACCGGGTATCAGGCCTACATTTTGAGGGGCCTATCAGATTAGCAATCACAAGTTGACAAAGCTGAAAAAGCATCTCCACAAGATGCTCGGTCAGGGGTTCATCCGCTCATCCACTTCACCATACGCCGCACTGGCATTGTCCGTAAAAACGAAAGCTGGCGAGATGCAAATGTGCGTGGACTATCGGGCGTTTAACGAAGCTACCATCAAGAACCGCTACCCTCTTCCCCGAGTTGACAAGCTTTTGAACCAACTCCGAGGGGCTCGATTTATGAGCAATATCGACTTGTGTAGCAGATATCACCAAGTACGCGTAGCAGACACCAACACCAAGAAGATAGCGTTCTGAACTCGCTACGTGCATTTTGAGTTCACGGTAATACCATTTGGTCTGGCGAATGCGCCGGCGACGTTCATGGCGGCAATAAACAACATTTTCACCCATTCCTCAACATTTTTGTCTTGGTGTACCTCAACGACATTTTGGTGTACAGCCACACACCGGAGGAACACGATGGACATCTTCAAAAGGTCCTGGAAGTTGTACAAAGAGATTTATTTTTCAAAAAGCTCTCGAAGTGTGACTTCGGTCGTCCTTCGATCAAGTTTTTGGGCCACGTGACTAACGGTGGACGGATCACCATGGATCCAAAAATGGTTGCAGCAGTCTCTGATCAACCGACGCTGACCAACATTCGAGAAATTCAAGTATTCCTTGGATTCTACAATTACTACCAGTGTTTTGTGCGGGATTACGCCCGAGTGGCAGTGCCTCTTTCTGACCTCACTTGAAAAGAGAAGGAGTGCCGGTGGGGAGACAGTGATTAAGAAGTGTTCACCACTTTGTGGAACGCTCAGACCTCGGCGCCAACACTACAATTAGCCGATCCAATGGTTGACCACGTCATGGCTACAGACGCATCAGACCAAGCCATCGACGCAGTCCTCCTGCAAGACAATGGCAACGGCAAGCAACCGGTCGCGTACATGTCTCAAAAGCTGCGAGGACCGAAACTCAACTACGCCATACACGAGAATGAAATACTGGCGGTCGTACATGCATTCAAGACATGGCGGTGTTACCTGGAGTGCTGCCGATGCATCGTACGCACCAACCACCATGCCTTGTAATATCTGAAAACACAGCAGAATCTCAATCGACGTCAAACCTGATAGATGGAGTTCCTTGAATCCCGGTTCAACTACGATATCAAGTACTAGCCAGGAAAAATCAATCCGGCGGACGCACTCAGCCCCCGACCAGATTTAATGGTCGAGGTGGCAGCGCTACAGCTGAAACAAGACCCGTATCTCAAGTGGCTATTCGCACGAGGCTACGACCAGCACGGCGGATACGACAAGGAAAATTCCTGGTCCGGCGGATCCCATTGGCGATGGCGATTTACGCGCCAAGCGGCCGTTCCCCTGAATGACAAACTTCACTGTATGTTGCTTGAAGAATGCCACCACACAGTTTTAGGTGGACACTTTGGAGAGGAAAAACGCTGAAAAAGCTAGCGAAGAATTACTGGTGGGACAAGATGTAATCCGACGTGGCCAACTTCTACAAAATTTGCGATACATGTCATTGACAAAAATTCGGTCGCACACGACCACACAGATTTCTGCAAGCGCTCCCTATTCCAACGGAACCATGGGGTGACATCTACATAGACACAAGATTACCGGTCACACCCGAGGGATATGACGCAATCCTCGTGATCGTCAACATGCCTTCCAAAATGTCCCACTTTATTCCGACAGCGGCCACCGTCATCGTCGAGGGAGCAGCATGGCTCTTTCTAGACAACATCATGCGGCTACACGCCGTACCGAGGACTATCAGAAGCGACGGTGACGATCGATTCACGAGCCGTTTTTGGTACGAACTCATGACTCGCTATAGTAGTAGAATTCAACCTTCAACGACGTTTCATCCTCAAACCAACGATCAAATCGAGTGGAACAATCATATGCTGAAACAAATTCTCCAAACACTATTTGAACCTCAAGGGACGAGTTGGGCTTAAAAACCTCCGACCGCCGAAATCGGACATAATTTGGCAGTTCCCACCGCAACGGGTAAGACTCCGTTTGAAGTGGTGTATGGCAAACTTCCCGCCTCACCAGACAGACCACAAAGTTGCAGCAACATTCTCGCAGTCGACGTTCAACGCCGAGACTTCTCCACTATGTGGGAGGAAACACGGCAAATCCTCGCGAAGATACAAGCAACTATGAAACCGGCAGGTGACCGACATCACAGCGACGACGCTGGAGACGAAGTCCTTCTCTGCTCAACTAACATCAAACTCCGCGGAGCGGACTTTTTGAAGCTCAAACCCTCGATGGTTGGGACCGTTTGAGATCGACTGCATGCAAACCCCTGTGGTTGCAGGACTGGAACTCCCCGACACTATGCAAGTTCATCTTGTTTTCCATGTTAGCAGACTTAAGCACTACTGAGACCTTGGCAAGAACTTCCTCGGCAGAGATGTCCTTCCTCCGCCTCTCGTCAAGTGGACAAAGACATAGAGTTAAGGCTGTTAAATCGAGATCGAGACAAGACATCTCGATCTCAAACTCGTTTTTTTGCATTTCGGTACGAGATGTCTCGTCTTGGGTACATAGGACGAGACAATCTCGGTCTCGTACCGATTTGTGTTTTGCTGGTCTCGATCTCGTCTCGGTCTCGCTCACGTTCGAGTTAATCTCGCATGTTGCACCGTTGCGAGGGGTGATCGAAACGACGATTCGCACTTCTGCAGCCTACCCACTTCGCGGGGACTTCATTCTGACTGCGAGCAAGTTCTTTTAAACAACTAGATTTTACATCTTTGTTGAAGCAAACCCCCCAGTTTACCATTCAAACCCTATGTCACGCGGTCATCTCGCCTGACAACTGCAGGTCTGGACCAGCGGGCACGAAACATGTCCACGAACGACTAGCCTGCTGTTTGCACATGTCGGCGTTCGGCACGCGCAAGCAGGTTACGTGGAGCGAAGAAAAAAAAATACCGGGAGTGAATCGACCATTCTACGCGAAGTACTTTCAGCTTTTTACGCAATGAACGACGTGCAATTGTGACTGATAGGAGTTTGTTGTGAAAAGTTGTTTACGTAAGTTTTAATTTCGATGTTCCTGTTGACTCTCCACGATCGTTCCTAGACAGTGTGTCGCACACTGGATCTGCCGGCTTTTCTGTGCTGACAGCTCCAGTGTGCGATTGGCCATTACAGCCTTGGCACACGTGGCAGGGTTCACTCGAGAAAAAAAGCGAGACTCATACTGCGGTACGAGATTCTCGTACCGATCTCGCGCGACACATGACGTGTCTCGGTCTCGTCTCGTCTCGCGCGAGACAAATCGAGATTGTCTCGTGTCATGCGGTACGAGACAACGAGGCGAGAAAAAATCGAAACAAGCGAGATCGAGACCGGTCTCGATCTTGATTTAACACCATTACATAGAGTACGTCGTCAAGGACATCCTTGGCCATCGACGAGGAAAAACGACAAAATATCTTGTCAAGTGGCACGGCTATGATGCTGCGCATAGCAATTGGGAACCCTAAGATAACTTCCGAGACGTCGATCACCTAATCAACGGCTATTACTGCCGTCAGTGGGCCACACCTATGCGCGCACTGGGACGTCGCGGCTGAAAGGGGGGGAAGTGTTCCATACCCGATGTGCACGAGTCCTAAACTTTCTGAATGAGCATTTTTGTTATTACGCAAATAGCCCATCGCGTCGCGAGACTGCGATATTCACTTCAACGATCGAGGGCAAACCGACTAAATGCCCTCGCTCTCAGTGAATCTTCCCAAACCTTGTGACATCTTCGAGCACTCTCGCAAACCTATGATTGACAACCTTTCAGTCGACTTCTCGACGCACCGGGACGGATTTGGATTTATAAAAATGCATCTTGCATCTTCTCCGCCAATTCTTGAAGACCCCTGATTTCCCGGCGGATCTCCTCAAATCCGACCACTCACGACGCGACTCAGCACGTGTCGCTCAACAATCGACCCAACGACCCTGACTATGCCTCATTCGTCACTCAACACTTGTATAAACATGTTCAATCATTTCGACTTATCATCGAAGTACACTTACTGCTGAATATAGGGGGTGGGTATGCCACCTCTATAGTGCGCGTGGTGCGGATATTTGAGTTATTTCAACTGTATGAGGATAGTGCATGATAAATTTCAGTTTTTGGGAGGTAAGTGGGCCAGCTATGTTTCCAGTTTGCTTTTTGGATTATTTGACCTTGGGGCCCGGGTTCTTCCCTAGTCCCAACGCGAGGACCCACATTGCCGGATCCATCAGCACCGGAGCCTGTGTTCGGGCGGCGGTCAACGAGAGAGCCCGCTAGCTGCCGGCGCGACTCGAGATAGCCGGGCTGCTACCGGGCTGGCCATCTCCGATGACTGCTTGCCAGTAAAACGCGCCGGAAATTGGATCAAAAAATTTAGCGACTGTTTTAACCGTGCGGTATGGAAGGATGTTAACATGGGAACCTGTTCTGTTGACACGTTTCTTTCTCTGAGTATTTTACTTCTCAAAACAAGTTTAATTCTGTTCGTCTAATCGTTCACTACTTGCCGACTGTCTTGGGCGAACGCTGGCCGATGATGTTGCCGACGGGCCCTGGGGTTGTCGAGATAGGCCGACCAGGCCCTCTGGTGGGTCAGATCAGCCGGCAGGGCCGAAGGGTTGGTCAGATGTCGAAACGGGTCCCTGTGTCTAACCGCGCAACCAACAAGGGCTCCGAGGTCGAAGTGCCCTTGCTTTTTACTGGCGCGGCAGAACCGAAGCAGCAGGAGCAACGTAGGAGACTTGGTCGTCCCGCAGTGCTGCTACCGCAGGCCACTTGCGCGCAGTTGCTCTCCTTCGCATGACCTGTGCAGTGGAACCTCTGCTGCGTCGGTCTGCTGTTGCAGCAAGTGTGAGCCAGACCGGTGATGCTTACTCGAACTCACTCACAAGCAAAGGTCGAGAATTTGGCTCCTCACCGGGCACGCGCACGGTCGTGAACGCGTAGGCAGCACAGCAGCGTGGTCATGGTCGTGGTCGGTTGAGTGGGACAGGAGCAACGTCCAACGCAGCTTATCTGTGAAGGATTGCGGCAGCAGCACAGTATCGCAGCAGCACAGCAGGGCAGCAGCGCAGCTGGACAGAAGCAGACGAAGACCCTGAAAGGGAGTGGAGGGCAGCGAGGAGGAGTGAACGGGAGGATTGACACAGGCCGCTACCATGGCGACCATTCTGCAGAAGATCAAGGACATAGAGGACGAGGTGAGTGTGACATATTCTTGGGAAGATCAAGGACATAGAGGACGAGGTGAGTGTGTTAGTGTTACCAATTCACACATACTATTGGGAAGATGTATGAGTGTTTCCTTTTTTGGGAAGAGGTATGGGTGTTTGCTTTTTGGGAAAGAGGGATGATGCCAATTCGACAAAGCAGAACGATGTGTGCTTGCGAGGGAAACAGGCGTGAGGTGTGGTTGTGGATGGCAGAGGGCTGAAGCTCACCGACACAGCCTACTACTTCTCCCTTGAGGAGGTTACTGCGCCCAAGAAGAGACTGTCGTTCTCGTTATCATCTTCGTCGTTGCTGCCGCCACCGCCGCTGCCACCGCCGTTGTCGTCGTCGTCGTTGTCGTCGTCGTCGTCGTCGTCGTCGTCGTCGTCGTCGTCGTCGTCGTCTTCGTCGTCGTCGTCGCCATCATCGTCTTCGCCATCGTCGTCTTCTTCGTTGATGTCATTGTCGTCACCCTCATCGTCGTTGGCGGTGTTATTGTCGGCCGCCATCGTCATCGTTGCCTCCACCGCCACGTGCTTCGTCATTGGCAGCAGATAGAGTTGGGACTTTTCATATCGATATCGAAGATATCGTCAATATCGATATCGAAGATATCGTCAAGATCGATATCGAAGATATCGTCAATATCGATATCGATATTGGTATCGATATCGTTCGATATCGATATTGATATCGATATCGTTCGATAGCGATATCGATATCGATATCGATATTTGCCCTCTGAGGAGGATGGGCCTTCCCCCTCCTTCAGAGATCGACATTGATATTCTTCTCCCAAACCCTCCTATGTCATTTTCAATATCGATATCGAAATATCGATACAATATATCGATATTTCGATATCGATATTGATATTGACCCCCTGAGGATCGATATTGATTAAAAAAAAGGATATCGATATCGAAAAATCGATATCAATATTGATGTCGTCGATATCGATATCGATATCTCGATATCGCAACTCTAGCAGCAGAGCTGTCATTATCTTTGTAATCGTCCCCCCCCCCCTCCCGTTGTCGTCGTTGTCATAGTCGCTGTTGTCGACGTCGTCGTCTTTGTCGTCGTGGTCGTGGTCGTGGTCGTGGTCGTGGTCGTGGTCGTGGTCGTGGTTAGGGTTGGTTTATCTAGATATTGATATCTAGATAACGATAATTTTGCGATATTTGCGATAACGATAACGATATTTTTTTCCGCGATAAACGATATCAATATCTTTATCTCAACTTTATCGTCGCGATATTATCTCTTTGGTGCAGCGATTTTATCTCTGTGCAGCTGCTGCTGCTGCTGCTGCTGCTGGTGCTGCTGCCGCTGCTCTTGCTGCTGCAATTGCTGCTGCTGCTGCTGCTGCTGCTGCAGCTGCTGCTGAGGTAGCTGCCGCTGCTGCTGCGGCGGCACCTTCTGCGGCCGCTGATGTTGCGGCTGATGTGGTTGCTGCGGCACCTGCTGCTGTTGCTGCGCCAGCTGCTGCTGCTGCTGCTCCTGGAGTTGCGGATACTGCTGCACCATCCTCGCCATCTGCTGTTCATGCTGACGTCTGATCTGCTCCTCCATTTGCTGCAACTCACGCTGAAAATGGTAGTCTGCCTCAAGCGTCCACTCCTCAAGCCCGTGCATACGTCCACGCCGCGCTGAGATAACTGACAGCCGCACTTGCTTGCGGATGTGCAAGGGTAGCTTCTTCCTTTCAGCCCAATACTGCACACTGGCTTCCTCTTCGTCTGTGTCTGGTGCGTTCACCATCTCAATCGTGCGGTACCCCATTGTTTGCTGCTCCTTCAATCTGTCCTCCTCCCTTTTCTGTTTCCGCTGCTCTAGCTGCTGTAGTTGATGCTGCAGCTGCAGCTGTAGCCGCCTCTGCTGCTGTTGCAGCAATTGTTGCTGCGTCAACGATGCTTGGTGCGGCTGCTGCCGCACCTCTTGTGGCTGCCGCTGCTGTTGCATCTGCTGCTGTCGCTGCTGTTGCGACGGCCGTTGTTGCTGCTGCTGCGACGGTCGCTGCTGCTGCGACGGTCGCTGCTGATGCGGCTGTTGCTGCTGCTGCTGTGACGGTCGCTGTTGCTGCTGCGTGCGGCTGTCGGCGCGTCGCCTGAGAAGGGGAGCTGGTCGGAGAGCATCATCAACGACACGTGGAGGAGGAGGAATGCGTAGCAGCTGCCGCACGCGCCTTGTCTCCCGCCGCCTCACATAACCTGGCAACGTCCACTCCCCATCAGACCCTTCATTTCCCTCCCCCTCACTTCCCTCCCCCTCATCACCCTCCCCCTCATCACCCTCCCCCTCATCACCCTCCACCTCATTCCCCTCCTCCACCGCAACTCCCTCCCCCTTGTCATCACTCCCTTCCCCCAAAGACGTACCTTCATGAAACCCTGTCGCAGAACGAGCCACCCCACTAGATTCATGTATGCTCTCCCCCCCAACCCCCACCTTCCCTTTACCCGAGGTAGCACCACGCCCTCCCTTGCCTATTGCCACACCCATGGCCATGACAGCTCCCTCAAGTGTGCCCCCAATCCTCCCTGTCAGCCGTGCACCTCCCCTTCCCCCACGTGCACCCCCCCTTCCACCCCGTGCACCCCCCCTATTGCTCCTTGCACCCCCACTCCCGCTGTCAACCACCTCAAGGGTCCCCTCCCATCCCCCCGCACCCCCATCCACACTACCTCCGCCTGTGGCAGCCCCCCCCCCGCCTTGTGCATTTCCCTCTACCCCCTTCTTACCTTCGGCTGCCCCCTCCCATGTCATACGAATCCCCACCCCACCCNCCCCCCCCCCCCCAAGCGCACCACCGTCCCCACCCTTCTCACCAAATGCCACCCCCTCCACCCCCACACCAACACCGACCCACCTCCCTTTGCCGCCGAGATCGTCCGTCCCGCCCTCCACCTCCCAAATCTGAAGGGGCGCAACCCCCTCCACGTCGGCGTGGAGTTCCCCGACTTGTTCGGCGATCGCCTCTTGCGACGGCATCATGCTTGCGCTCGGGGATTGCGAGTGGGTGGGAGAGCCGCCAAGAGCCTCGACGTACGAGCGTCCGGGTTGACGTGGAGACCCTCCCCCCCTCATGCTCACCAAAGTGGCCGCACCACTCTCGGAGGCGGAACTCCCACCACTACCCTTGTTCCCTAACGCGACGACGACAAAGTCGCTAATCTTGCTTGGGGGTGGTGCGGAAAGGTCCTCCATTGTTGCTTGCTTGCTTGAAACGGTGCTGTCCTCCTCTCACAGTGTGTGTGTGTGCACTGGCTGCGCGAAAAATACCTAACTGGTGAACGCATAGAAGGTGAGTACCAACAGTGTGTGTGAGCAGAGCTGCTGGGGGAATTTTAGCCCCCAGCAGCCCAAAATCGCGCGGCGATAATATCGCCGCGCGATATTATCGCCGCGCGCTTGCGCAGCGATAGCTTCGCTGCGCGAGATTATCGCCACGCGCGCAGCGATAATCTCGCCCAGCGAAATCATCGCTGCGCGACTGCGATAACATCGCAGTCGCGCAGCGATAATATCGCAGTGCGATATTATCGCCCGCCTGGGCGATAATATCGCACTGCGATATTATCGCCATATCGTGGGCCTCTCTGAGGCCCCCGATATCGTTATCGCACCGTTATCGCGATGCCCAGTATCGCGATAATGGGTGCGATAAAAAATCGCGATTATCGCGATTTTTTTTTCAGATATTATCTCATACCAACCCTAGTCGTGGTCGTCATCGTCTTCGTCTTCGTCGTCGTCGTCGTGGCCGCCGCCGCTGCCGCCATCGTCATCGTCGTCGTCGTGGCCGCCGCCCCAACAGAGCGCAGCTGCGGGCGGGCAGGTGGCAGAGGAGATGGACGACACAACAGAATTCATGGGGATGTGTGTTGCGCGTCAAGAGATGCAAAGAGGGGAGATGGAGTTGTATGAGGGTGAGAACAGCAACGCATTGCGCACAGTGCCCCTGATGGCATTTTGGAAGGCAACAAGATGAGACTGCCTGCGTTGGCTGCAGCAGCATGAGACATCTTCACCGTCCCAGCGTCATCGGCGTCGTGCGAGCGCATCTTCTCCCAGGGTGGCTTCATCATGATGGAGACGCAGGAGTCATTGGATCACGAGACTTTCACGAGTATCTTCCGTCTCCGCAGCTGGCGGCCATTTTTGGACAAGTTCAAGATGCGCTTGGAGTCTTTTGTAAAAGACCCGGTGCCGGCTACTACTGGGCCGACACCCCCCTCCACCGCTGATGATGACACACAGGCTAGCACGGCGCAACGTTGATGGCCATTTCCATGTTTTATTTTCATGATGGATGGGCGCAGGTCACGGAGCACCAACCACTCTTTGTTTGTACGGTGTAGGAGAGATGCGGGACACGGGGCACCAACCACACTTAGGTTGCTTTCATTTAATTGTTTGCAAATGGGTGCGACTCACGGGGCACCAACCTCGCAAAATGGGGATTCCTAGTGTTGTCATGTGCTTGATGTCCACACTATGCAATGCAAAGATTCCCCGCAAACGTGTGCAAATCTTGTGCCTTCAAACCCATGCATGGTTCTCTCCTTCCCTCTTCCTCATGTTCCCCTCTTGCCCTGAATCAGAGTTAGTGGAAATTAGTGCACAAAAATTGACTTACTAGGTAAAATATGAAGCAATCCGATCTGAATCCGATCTGAATCCGATGTAAACCACTCCAATCCGAAGTATATAAGTGAAAACCGATCTGAAGGTGCTGTAATCCGCAGATATCTGAAGTAAATCCGATGTAAACCGCAGCTATCTGATGTAATCCGAACTACTGCACTCTAAAACCGATTTGATCCAAAGTTCAAACTTCGGATCGGATCGGTTTCGGTTGTAAAATTTTCAGATCGGATCGGATCGGATCTGAATCCCATCGTTCAGATCGGATTCGGATGCTTTCAGATCGGACACGGATAATCCAAATCCGATCTGGTTTAACAGCCTTGGTCGTATTCGTCGTCGTCGTCGTCGTCGTTGTCGTCGTCGTCGTGGCCGCCGCCGCCGCCGCCGCCGCCGCCCTCGTCGTCGCCGTCTGTCTTCATCGTCTTTGTTGTTGTTGTTGTCGTCGGCCTCATCGTTGTCGGCGGTGTTATCGTTGGCCGCCATTCTCGTTGTTGTCGTCGCCACCGCCACCTGCCTCGTCATCAGCAGCAGAGTCGTCATTGTCTTCATCGTTGCTGTCGTCGTCGTCGTCGTCGTCGTCGTCGTCGTCGTCGTCGTCGCCGTTGTCGTCGTCGTCATCCCCATTGTTATTGTCTGTTGTCAATCATCTTTGTTTGCTGTTTGCTATTGTCCTCCTGGCCGCCGCTGCCGCCACCGTTGTCGTCGTCTTAGCCGCCGCAGCCGCCGCTGCTGCCAACCCACCGCCGCCGCCGCCATCATCGTCGTTGTGGTCGTCGTCGTCGTCGTCGTCGTCGTCGTCGTCGTCGTCGTCGTCGTCGTCGTCGTCGTCGTCGTCGTCGTCGTCGTCGTCGTCGTCGTCGTCGTCGTCGTCGTCGTCGCCGTTGTCGTCTTCGTCATCCCCGTTGTTATTGTCTGTTGTCAATCATCTTTGTTTGCTGTTTGCTATTGTCCTCCTNCGTCGTCGTCGTCGTCGTCGTCGTCGTCGTCGTCGTTGTCGTCGTCGTCGTCGTCGTCATCATTGTCGTCGTCGTTGTCGTCGAAGTGGTCGCTGTTGTCGTCCCCGTTGTTGGCGTCGTCAGCGTCGTCAGCTTCGTTGTCATTGCCGTAGTCAACACTTAGTCCACGTCGTGGGCACATTTATGTAGCCCTAACCATCATGTCGCAACAGCAACATCATCGAATGATGTTAGTTTTGCCATTGTTGACACCTCTGCGCCGTTGCCGTCGTTGCTGCCGACAAGGGCAGCCACGTCGTCGTCATCATCGCCATCGTCGTCGTCGATGACACCGTTGTTGTCATTTTCATATCATACTGCTATTTGAATTCAGCAATGTTCTTGAACCAAATGTAATGATCCTTAGTATGCGATGGTTTTCATGTGAATTGCATCGAGCACTCCATACTGAGAGTCTTGAACCTAACAGGACTGCGTTTCTGCTTTGTTCCTTCAATTTGGCAATTCACCACGTTGACAAAGTGCGGAATTGACAGTGTGGTATGTTGCGGGGCCACTGACCCTCCAACATGTTGATGGTGGCCCTGGACCACCATCAACATTCTGTGCTTCAAAACAAAATAATGAAACACGACTTGCTGTGTGCCACACTTTGCTCTTCAAAATGCCGGTTGAAGGCTCAAAATGCAACGTCGGGCGGGGAGCAATTAGCAGGATGCTGTTCAAGTCTTTGAGTGCACGTTATTGAGTGATGACTGTGAAGGTTGAACAGAGAGTGGCATGCAAAAGAATAAAGAAAGTGAGAGTCGGCAAATGGTTTTTTAAACATGAAAAATCGGTTTTATAGCCAGTGTTGGCAAGGCGTGCGCCTTACTTCTTAAGGCGTAAGGCGCGCCCCTCTTGTAGTGAGGGCACGCCTTTTTCCACAGAGGTTGCACGGTGGCTGAAAGATGGCTGACGACAACGCCACGGTAGATCTTTTTACGGTGATTCAAGCATTGTAGGTTCTGACGCCTTCGTGCCTTGCGGGTTTGCCATGAACAAACAATGGACAATTTCCAGAAGTGCTTCCGAACTCCCGCTGGTTCTGAGCTTGAATGGCCAGAAGGGCTCGCTAGACACTTGCGTGACAGTGTCCCAGGCAGGCATATCACTGATGCCGCATCACCCAGACGATGCGGAAACGCATCCGCGCGCATGCAGCACATCGATGAACAGAGACGTCGAAGGAATCATTGAGCTGAAGGCCAATTGAGTCCATCGTTGCCGTCTGATGATGTCATTGTTGATGGCGCGGATGATGTCGCAAACCACCTGAAGCGGAAAGTGAAGCCGTCAAACCGGAGCCAGTCGAGCTGCTTTGACGTTCGATAATTGATCGTCATATCGAGGCTAGTTGTTCGTTTCCCACGACAGCTGAAAGGACGATTGCCTGAGTTTATGAAAAGACGAACCGACATCTTCTTTCCAGAGATGTGACAAACCTCCCTTTTCAAATGCAAAACGGTACGAAGTCAAGCAGCTGGATGTTTCCGGGGGAAAAAAAATGCGAACGCTGAACGGTTATCGAGAGTTGACGGTTGGGCATCAACCGTCAACGCTCGACGAATCATCTCCCTGAAGGGCCGCGACCACCAGTTCAACGACTGTGAACGGCAGTCAATGCTCGGCAACTGCCATCGACGCGACGGACTTCCATGGCCAGGCACAAAACCGACGACAGAAGAAGCGGATGTGAGCCCGCTGATGATGGCATGCGCATACGTGGACATGGAGTTCACATGCTGTTTTCATCTTGCAGGAAGAAAAACATTGAAATTCAGAGGCCGACTTTGACACCATCAAAGTCAGCGCATGAAGATCAACATGAAAATGCTTTCCCTTTTTCAGTCCGCGGCGGTGGTGTAAGGCGCTGGACGGCGAAACAGACAAAAAGGCGTAAGGTGTGCCTTACGGCTTAAGGCGTGCCCCTCTTATAACGAGGGCGCGCCTTTTCCCATCACTGTTTACAGCTACCGTACTGTCATCCATATTTGTCCCTTTTTTCATTTGTTTTTTAGTGTCATCTATATTCTCCTATGTTTGGCTTTTTGAGTTTTTTGAACAAGGATTTTTGTGGGAAAAGTTCCTTTTCCGGGAAGGAAAAACGTGCTTCACGTGTCTCGACATGTACTTTTGGTGTGAAGGAATTTTTCATGTGACACATGGGCGAACTAAAAAAAATGATTTGCACGAATACATGTGACAGTAAGGTGTAGTGTGGGGTATTTTCAGTATCGAAACCGGTATCGATATTGATATCGACCTCGATATCGGGTATCGATATCCATATCGATATTGTGTCGATATCGATCTCGATATCGATACTGATATTTGGGGTGCTTTACCCCCCCCCCCCATCCCCCCCCCCACCCCACCCGAGCCCTTGATATCGATGGATATCGAGGTCGGGTCGATATGTTTTTTTTGGGTTTTTTTTTCTCCTCTGTGTGACATTGAGTCGCGTTTGACTCGATATCGAGCCGATGCCTACATATTCGTCCAGAGCTCTTCGCACTTCTCATTCAGTCGGAAACTCACTTTCTCACCTTTTGCCTTTTCTGCAAAAAAGTACAAGTCCTTTGCAGCAGCGGTCACCTCTCTCCACGTGAGAGGAGTACATTCTACGCAACTTCAAGCGACAACAGGCGGCCTGGGGGGCTGGTTGGTTGGGAGGGTGGTTGGTGGGGGCGTACAGGATCCAAGGCGCCCATCCATATTTTTTTTGGCCCACTGGGGCCAGCAGAACTCTGTCGATTTTTTTTTTCGCGCAGAGTTAGCACCAGATTTTTAAACGGGCCCTCTCGGGCCGGGTAATTGCTGCCGAAATGTTTTGGGGCCGCGCAAGCAGCAGCAGACATGGCAGATGGAGGTGACAAGACCCCAAATCAACCCTCTAGGTCGGGATGCTCCAACTGGTGGGGGGGACGTCGCGCTGCAACAGCTGCTATAGCTGCAGCAGCGAGTGAGGCCACGTCTCCCGCGGTGCTTTCATCGGCCGCACCGACAACGGCACCAGCGGCCATGGCTAGAGGAACAGGGTCAAGTGGACGGGGATCGACCGCAAAGTAGACGTATCGACATGGCGGCGGTTCCTCATCCACTGGGGGATCTAGCGCGCGGAGCGCAACAGCACCAGGAACACAAGCAGTTGGAGCAACAACAGCAGCAGTTTCATCGCCTGGATGGTACTTGATGTTGCCTGCAGAGTGTGCAGCAGCGGAGCGCGCAGCAGAGCAGGCATCGGCACGGCGGACGGCAGTCGACCGCGTAGCAGCAGAGGGTCCAGCAGCAGAGCGAGTGGCAGTAGAGCGTGCGGCAATAGAGCAAGCAGCAGCAGAGCAAGCAGCAAGAGAGCGCGCTGCCGCAGAGCGCGCGGCAGCAGCAGCGGAGCGTGCGGCAGCAGCAGCAGTGCGTGCGGCAGCAGAGCACGCGGCAGCAGCAGCAGCAGCAGCTGCTGAGCGCGCAGCAGCAGAGCGTGCGGCAGCAGCTGAGCGTGCGGCTGCAGCTGAGCGTGCGGTAGCAGCTGAGCGTGCAGCGGCTGAGGGTGCGGCGGCCGTGGGTCGAGATATGACCGCGGTTGATGTGGACCGCGTGGTGGATACTATCACTGGGGGCGGGGGAGATGTGGACAGGGCGGCGCGAGGGCAGTACGGGGCGGGGGCAGGAGCAGTGCTTGCAGCTGCGTGGGGAAGAGGTGGCCTTTTGGTTGCACGCAGCGCCGACATGCAGTCTTACGCTATTGGCTGGAGCGTGCAGCATGGTGCGGGGGGTGTTGGAGAGGGGAGCAGCAACACGCTTGGACACGGAGTGGGTGACGAGGAGGTCGGGGAGGGTGGGGGGGAGGAGGTTGAGGATGAGTTGGCGCACAGGGAGACTGCAGAGGAGGTGGTGGGGCTCAGTGGTGCGGAGACGCATGTCGTGAGGGGGCAGCGGCGAGGGGCATATTTGGCTGCACGTGAGAGGATTGGTCAGGCTGTGGAGGAGGGGGAGGAATGGGATGATGGGCCTGAGGAGGATGAGTTTGTGCCGCCATCACAGGAGGACGGAGGCATGGGTGACGATGATGATGACATGGATATTGAGTTGGATGCAGAGGGGGAGGAGCAGAGGCAGGGGTCGAGGGGGGTGGATGATGACGAGGGGTTGCAGGAGTTTGAGTTCACGGCTGCAGAGTTGTTGGAGCATGAGGCGGGAGGTGTGACTGATCCTGGACGGATTCCTCTATTCAATGAGTCCCGCTTCTGCGGACTCCTTGAGGGCACCACGTTGGATGCCTCTCGCATGCCAGATTGGGTGGCGGGGTCATGGCAAGAGAGATTCGTGCGGTAGAGAGAGATCAGCACAACACGTGACTTTTGGGCTGCGGACGAGGGGATGTTTGCATGGCATGTATGGTATGACATGGTGATGGAGGAGCCAGCTGTACGGTTTGCGCTGTTTGAGGCAATGGGGATAGGTCTATCTGGAGGAGATAGCAACGTAATGGAGGAGATGGATGTGTTGGTGAACGGCCCATGGGTGGTGCGGCCCACACAGGCTGATGTGGGTGTACGACACTTGAGCAGTAGGAAGCGCGGGCCTGGAGGGATTGCGATGGGTGAGAGGCCTGTGCAGAGGAAGCGTGACTTGGGTGGAGGTGTAGGTGGGGTGGGTGGCATGAGGGCGGCGGAGGGAGGAGCGGAGGGAGAGGCGGAGGGAGGGACGGACGGAGGAGCGGAGGGAGGAGCGAAGGGAGGGGCGGAGGGAGGGGCGGAAGGAGTGGCGGCTGGAGGGAGAAGTGTGGAGGGAGAGGGGCGAGAGGGGGTGGGTGGGGCAAGGGGAGGTTGCGGTAGAGGTCGGCGTGGTGGGAGAGGAGGGGGGCGCGGAGGTAACGGTCGTGGTCGTGGTCGTGGTCAACCGGGGGGAGGAGAGGTTGGACGTGATGGGGATGGGCAGCGAGAGCTTGCCACGGCTGCCCATCCGCATCGCGCACAGGCAGCCGCTGAGAGGCGTGCTGGGGTAGCACCAGTGGCGCACAACTTTGTGCCGCCTGTTGCACCTGGCCGTCCACGTGGCGGCAACCTCGCGACGCCCGAGGCTGTGGCATGGGTGGCAGGGTGGGATGCTGTGCGATATGAAGCAGCGGTGCGAAAGGCGACGTCAGAGCACGAGCATGGGAACCCTCAGTGGATCCAGCTCTTCCTGACCACTGATGACCCGTGTGGGTTTCAGTGTATTGCCTACAGCAAAGTGTTGAAGGCGTCTATGAGTAGTCAGACAAACCTGATGAAACACCTAAGAGCAGTGCACAGGAGTTGCTCATATGACATATTCTGCCCACCTACGGAGGAGGAGGGTCATAGCCATGGCACGTCGATCCAGCATGCTGTGGTGGGTGGCGGACCAGAGTTCTGCGATGAGACGTTGAAGGCGTGGTACAGGAGGTTGACAGTGCGACAAAACCTGTCTTTCCGGATGGTGGAGACCGAGGAGCTGAAGAGGTGGGTGTCGTCGTTGAATCCGCGTGCCACATCCGCATGCCAGACGAGGCGCAGCTTAAGGCCGAGNGGCAGTGGTGCTGCTGCTAGCGCCCTTTGACTACGTTAGCACGCAGATGGAGTCTGACCGACGACCCACCCTGTACCAGGTGCTCCCCAACTACTTTGACCTGCGTTTTCACCTGGCAGATGTGTGGAGCAAGGACACCACTCCTCCGTCGCTCTGGCCTTGCATCGATGCAGCTGATGCGGTGTTGGCGGAGTACGCCACCACCAAGGGCGTGACTGATGTGTGCTGGTGCGCAGTCATGCTCGACCCAGAGATGGGGCTCATCGCTTTTGAGGAGCGCACAGGGGTTGGGCATGAGCCCAAGAGGGTGAGTCTGCAGCAGCTACGGCGGGTCGGCGCACCTTACAAGGCTGTGGGACAGGTGGTGCGGGAGGAGCAGGTTCGTGCTGCGGCAACAGGGCGCGACGAGGTGGGCAGCAACAGCTCGCGACAGCAGCGGTCTGGCGGTGACAGGGGGGAGGCAAGCGTGATGCCGACGTGGTGGGGCTCGTAGAGGAGGGGACGGCGAGAGACTGTGACTGTTGGCACCCGCGATGCGTGGCAGGAGGAGCTGGAGGTGTATGCGGTTCGACGGCTGCAGAAGAACATGCCCAGCCAGCCAGTCGACTTCTGGAAGGGGGAGGACATGGCGGTGGATTGCCCTTCGCTGCGTGCCGAGGCGCTGGATGTCCATGCCATCCCGGCCTCTTCAGCCGCGGTGGAGCGCGTGTTTAGTCAGAGCAAGGAGGTCATTGGGGACCGGTGCCATCGGTTGGGCGATGCCACGCTCCGCGTGCTCATGGACTTGCGCTCATGGTACGCCGTTTTTCCGATGGGGTATAGGGGAGTGCGGCCACCTCGAGCAGCCCCAGCACCCACTGCACGAGAGGCTGTACGCACTACAACAGCAGCAGCAGGCACCTCAGCAGCAGCGGGGGCAGATAGAGCAGTAGCAGCAGCAGCAGCAGCAGCAGCAGCCGGGACTTCCTCATGAGCTGCGGGGGCAAGCACTTCCACGGCAGCAGCAGCTGCGGGCACTTCCTCAGCAGCACCTGCTGGCACTTCCCCGGCAGCAGCAGCAGCAGCTTGCAGACCCTCTGCGCCACTGACGACGACAGCTCCATCCACTTCACCCACACCGCCACGACGACCTCCACCTCCCTCTCCCCCCATGCAGTAGTGCCTTGTAGGTTGTTCACAGTCACTGTGGTGGAACTTGAGTTCTTTACTTGCATTGATTGTTTTTATTTCCATGCAAAACCATGTTCATTCTCGCTTTTGCTGTGTTTCCCGCTCACCTCTCTTTGAATGTGCAACGTTTTCGTGCATGTTACTTTGTTCACACACAATGTTGATGAAGAGAGATCATGAGTTCATACATGAAAAAGTGGTGAATTAAGGGATTCTTCCACACTTAGATGAGAATAGCCTGAAAACACCCTTCCTTTAGGTTATCCCCTCCCTCCTCACTCCTCCCCCCTCTCATGTCCTCCCTCCTCCGTCCCCCCTCCCTCCTCTCCCCTCCACCCTCCCTCCCCCCTCCCTCCTCCCCCCTCTCATGTCCTCCCTCCTCTGTCCCCCCTCCCGCCTCTCCCCTCCACCCTCCCTCCCTCCCTTACCCTCCCCCGTCCTCCCTCCCTCCTCTCCCCTCCCCACCCATCCTCCTCCCTCCCTCCTCTTCGCTCCCTCCATGCTCTATGTTCTTAGTGGTGGTGGATATGCCGGTTGCCTTCATTGCAAATGAAACCTGCTGTTTAACTGGTTTTTTTTTTGTTGCTGTTTGACTGCTATTTCAGTAATGTACACTTCAGAATATCGATATTGATATCGATATCGAAATATCGATTCGATATTTCGATATTTCGACATCGATATCGATATCGATACCACCCCCCCGGGGATCAATATCGATGTATAAGAAATCGGTATCGATATCGATATTCTCGATATCGATATCGATATCGATATCGATATCGCGATACCCCCACCCTAATATATACACATATATACGTATACATATATAAATGTATATATGTATATATGAGGACGAATCAATATCCAATGTTCAATGATTTGCCATGTGGTGATGCTCTTTCCACTATGCACCTGACCTAGGGATGGCCTCGGTTTTGAACCGAACTCGGTTTTGGGACCAAAACCGAACGGAAAAAACCGAACCGAAACCGAAACCGAAACCGAGTTCGGTTTCGGTTCGGTTTTGGCCCAACCAAAACCGAATTCTTATAGTACTCAGTCTGTAAGAGGTTCGGTTTTGTTTTTTTTTGCTTCTCTCACCAAAAACTGACCAAAACTGACCAAGACCGACCTAAAACCGACCAAAACCGACCAAAACCGACCTAAAACCGACCTTACACACAAAAATTGATCAAAACCGACCAAAACCGACCAAAACCGACCTGAAGCTGACCTAAAACCGATACCGAAACCGTTCGGTTCGGTTTCGGTTCTACGCTAGAGGGAAAAACTGACCTAAAAAAAAAAACCGAAAACCGAAACCGAAAACCGAAAAACCGAAAACTGAAAAACCGAAAACCGCGGTTTTCCATCCCTAACCTGACCTCACACTGACGTTGCATCTTTCTCTCCCTCAGTTGTGCTGTTCATGACGTGTCTTCCTGACTTGTGCTGTTCATGACGTGTCTTCCTCAGTTGTGCTGTTCATGACGTGTCTTCCTCCTTTTGGCTGTGCACTGTCTTCTGCGCATCCGTTTTTGTTTTTGTGTTTGTGTTTGCCGGTATGCTGCAGATGGCACGCACGCAGAAGAACAAGGCAACAGCGCACCATTTGGGAACCCTCAAAGTGAGTTAGTGTTGCTTTGCGTAGGGTAAGGTTGTTAATGTCATACCCGGGTAGAGTTCAGTTGAGCATACTCGACTCTAACTCGCCCGTCCGAGTTCAACTCTCGCTCGGAGCGCCCGAGTTAGAGTTCAACTCGGAGGGTACGAGAGTTAGAGTTGGGGACCCAGGCTACGAGTCGAGTCGAGTTGAGTTAGAGTCTGAGTTTTTAGAGTACGATCTCTGACTCGCACCGCGCAGAGCGCTCCGAGTTCAGAATTTTGAACTCGGACTCTAACTCGTTCCTCCCCCCCCCACCTCCTCACTCCACCCCTTCCCCCCCCACCCCACCCGAGTCAGAGTTCAGGAGTTTAGAGGCGAGTTCGCCTCAAACTCTCCAAACTCGCCTCGCCCTTTGCCTTAAAGTGCGCTCCGAGTTCGAGTTGAACTCTAACTCGGGGTGCCAAACTTGGACTCGAGTCGCCATTGATCCAGCCTTAGAGTTAGAGTTAGAGTCCGAGTTTGACCCTTGCCAGGCGAGTCGAGTAGAGTTCAACTCGCCCGGGGGCAGCCCGAGTTCGAGCTCAAACTCTAACTCGCGAGTTTGGGCGAGTTAGAGTAGAGTTCAACTCGGGTAAACTCTTTTAACAGCCTTAGCGTAGGGTGCGGTTGATGTCGTCCGTTCACTCTTTCATGCACAGTAGTGGTCTGCCTCGATGGTCCCTGGATTGGACGCTGACTAGCGCTCCATGAACTGACTATGCTTCCCCGGCAACGCCCAGCAGCCTGCAGATGGCAAGTTCACGACGCACGGATGGCAACGCTGCTGGCCACCTTGGACACTGGACCAAATGCAGCATCGTTCATTTTGTGCTGTTTGCATCCAGTTCACGACAAGTTTACGACCAGTTCACGACAAGTTTACGACCAGTTCACGACCATTCCACACCAGTTGCCACTCAGTTCGCACCCATTCAGGGCCAGCTCGCGACCAGCTTGCAACGATGTTGCATCAGCTTGCAACAAGTTCACATCCAGCTCGCACAAGTCTGCACCGCACCAGTTTGCGCCAATTTGCGACCATCTTAACTAGGTTGCATTCAGTTCAAACCAAGTCACAGTGCCTTTGCACAAGTCCTGAACGAGTTCGCACACGTTCGCACACATTCGCATACGTTCGCAGACATTCGCACAGGTTCGCATACTTTCGCACACGTTCGCACACATTCACATACGTTCGCACACATTCGCACAGGTTCGCATACTTTCGCACACGTTCGCATACATCCGCATACGTTCGCACACGTTCGCAAACGTTCGCATACGTTCGCATACGTTCGCACATGTTCGCATACGTTCGCACACGTTCGCACACATTCGCATACGTTTGCATACGTTCGCATACGTTCGCACACGTTTGCACACGTTTGCATACGTTCGCACACGTAGGCATACGTTCGCACACGTTCGCACACGTTCGCATATGTTCGCACACGTTCGCACACGTTCGCATACGTTTGCATATGCTCGCATTCGTTCGCACACGTTCGCATACGTTTGCATACGTTCGCACACGTTCCCATGCGTTCTCATACGTTCGCATACGTTCGCACACGTTCGCACACGTTTGCACACGTTCGCACCTCTTGCGCGCAATTTGCACCAGTTAGCACACACAGCACAGCTTCACACCAGTTCGGCACCAGATTGCACCAGATTGCACCAGATTGCACCAGATTGCAACAGATTGCACCAGATTGCACCAGATTGCACCAGATTGTCTTGGACTGCATTTGTGAGAGTGCTGCATGAGCCCCTCATCCTTCAATGCATGCAGCCGAATCGCTTCGCATCACATCTTCGCTTTGCATGTGTGGTCTAGCTGTGGGGGACGGCTGCAGGGAGAGGGCAATGGCTTGGAAGAGGAGGAGGAGAGGGGATGGAGGGAGAGGAGCAGGAGGAGGA
>SZWC01010378.1:7372-18621 GCA_023375785.1 Penium margaritaceum | reverse complement strand
GGCGTCGGCGGTGTTGGTGGTGGTGGTGGCGGTGGCGGCGGCGGCGGGAGCGGCGGCGGTGGTGGTGGTGGCGGCGGTGGTCATGGTGGTGGTGTTTGTGGTGGTGGACGAGGAGAAGAAGGCGACAGCAAAGGAGAAGCAACATTGGCATTCAGTCAGTGCAATATCCATAAACATCGCAACGATGCCATGTGGCAATTACTGTGCAACGATGCGCAATGCATCGTGAGTTCAGGCAAAGCTGGCGAAGCTAAGGCGAGAGGTTCTCACGCCCAGCAGCGGCAAAGGCGGTGGAGCAGGCGAAGGGTTTGACGTGACCAAGAGTGGCGACAGCAGAGTTGGACTCGTAGGGTTTCCTTCCGTCGGCAAGTCAACCCTACTCAACAAACTCACCGGCACTTTCTCTGAAGTGGGCCCCCCCCCCCCCCCCCGCTGCCCGTCTCCTCCCCCCCTTCTGAGCTGCTTCTGCTGCAGTTTATGGCTTCCTGCTTTTGCAATGAACTGTGATCATCCTCCTCACAATCTTTGTCTTCCTGCCTCCACATGGTTCCTGTTCTTGCATCTGTCCTTTGTACTTTGCTGCATGCCTGGCCCTTCCCTACTTCCCTCCTCCTCTCTTCCTCCTCGTCCTCCTCGTCGTCGTCGTCGTCGCCGTCGCCGTCGTCCTCGTCGTCGTCGTCGTCGCCGTCGCCGTCGTCCTCGTCGTCGTCGTCGTCGCCGTCGCCGTCGTCCTCGTCGTCGTCGTCGTCGCCGTCGCCGTCGTCCTCGTCGTCGTCGTCGTCGCCGTCGCCGTCGTCCTCGTCGTCGTCGTCGTCGCCGTCGCCGTCGTCCTCGTCGTCGTCGTCGTCGCCGTCGCCGTCGTCCTCGTCGTCGTCGTCGTCGCCGTCGCCGTCGTCCTCGTCGTCGTCGTCGTCGCCGTCGCCGTCGTCCTCGTCGTCGTCGTCGTCGCCGTCGCCGTCGTCCTCGTCGTCGTCGTCGTCGCCGTCGCCGTCGTCCTCGTCGTCGTCGTCGTCGCCGTCGCCGTCGTCCTCGTCGTCGTCGTCGTCGCCGTCGCCGTCGTCCTCGTCGTCGTCGTCGTCGCCGTCGCCGTCGTCCTCGTCGTCGTCGTCGTCGCCGTCGCCGTCGTCCTCGTCGTCGTCGTCGTCGCCGTCGCCGTCGTCCTCGTCGTCGTCGTCGTCGCCGTCGCCGTCGTCCTCGTCGTCGTCGTCGTCGCCGTCGCCGTCGTCCTCGTCGTCGTCGTCGTCGCCGTCGCCGTCGTCCTCGTCGTCGTCGTCGTCGCCGTCGCCGTCGTCCTCGTCGTCGTCGTCGTCGCCGTCGCCGTCGTCCTCGTCGTCGTCGTCGTCGCCGTCGCCGTCGTCCTCGTCGTCGTCGTCGTCGCCGTCGCCGTCGTCCTCGTCGTCGTCGTCGTCGCCGTCGCCGTCGTCCTCGTCGTCGTCGTCGTCGCCGTCGCCGTCGTCCTCGTCGTCGTCGTCGTCGCCGTCGCCGTCGTCCTCGTCGTCGTCGTCGTCGCCGTCGCCGTCGTCCTCGTCGTCGTCGTCGTCGCCGTCGCCGTCGTCCTCGTCGTCGTCGTCGTCGCCGTCGCCGTCGTCCTCGTCGTCGTCGTCGTCGCCGTCGCCGTCGTCCTCGTCGTCGTCGTCGTCGCCGTCGCCGTCGTCCTCGTCGTCGTCGTCGTCGCCGTCGCCGTCGTCCTCGTCGTCGTCGTCGTCGCCGTCGCCGTCGTCCTCGTCGTCGTCGTCGTCGCCGTCGCCGTCGTCCTCGTCGTCGTCGTCGTCGCCGTCGCCGTCGTCCTCGTCGTCGTCGTCGTCGCCGTCGCCGTCGTCCTCGTCGTCGTCGTCGTCGCCGTCGCCGTCGTCCTCGTCGTCGTCGTCGTCGCCGTCGCCGTCGTCCTCGTCGTCGTCGTCGTCGCCGTCGCCGTCGTCCTCGTCGTCGTCGTCGTCGCCGTCGCCGTCGTCCTCGTCGTCGTCGTCGTCGCCGTCGCCGTCGTCCTCGTCGTCGTCGTCGTCGCCGTCGCCGTCGTCCTCGTCGTCGTCGTCGTCGCCGTCGCCGTCGTCCTCGTCGTCGTCGTCGTCGCCGTCGCCGTCGTCCTCGTCGTCGTCGTCGTCGCCGTCGCCGTCGTCCTCGTCGTCGTCGTCGTCGCCGTCGCCGTCGTCCTCGTCGTCGTCGTCGTCGCCGTCGCCGTCGTCCTCGTCGTCGTCGTCGTCGCCGTCGCCGTCGTCCTCGTCGTCGTCGTCGTCGCCGTCGCCGTCGTCCTCGTCGTCGTCGTCGTCGCCGTCGCCGTCGTCCTCGTCGTCGTCGTCGTCGCCGTCGCCGTCGTCCTCGTCGTCGTCGTCGTCGCCGTCGCCGTCGTCCTCGTCGTCGTCGTCGTCGCCGTCGCCGTCGTCCTCGTCGTCGTCGTCGTCGCCGTCGCCGTCGTCCTCGTCGTCGTCGTCGTCGCCGTCGCCGTCGTCCTCGTCGTCGTCGTCGTCGCCGTCGCCGTCGTCCTCGTCGTCGTCGTCGTCGCCGTCGCCGTCGTCCTCGTCGTCGTCGTCGTCGCCGTCGCCGTCGTCCTCGTCGTCGTCGTCGTCGCCGTCGCCGTCGTCCTCGTCGTCGTCGTCGTCGCCGTCGCCGTCGTCCTCGTCGTCGTCGTCGTCGCCGTCGCCGTCGTCCTCGTCGTCGTCGTCGTCGCCGTCGCCGTCGTCCTCGTCGTCGTCGTCGTCGCCGTCGCCGTCGTCCTCGTCGTCGTCGTCGTCGCCGTCGCCGTCGTCCTCGTCGTCGTCGTCGTCGCCGTCGCCGTCGTCCTCGTCGTCGTCGTCGTCGCCGTCGCCGTCGTCCTCGTCGTCGTCGTCGTCGCCGTCGCCGTCGTCCTCGTCGTCGTCGTCGTCGCCGTCGCCGTCGTCCTCGTCGTCGTCGTCGTCGCCGTCGCCGTCGTCCTCGTCGTCGTCGTCGTCGCCGTCGCCGTCGTCCTCGTCGTCGTCGTCGTCGCCGTCGCCGTCGTCCTCGTCGTCGTCGTCGTCGCCGTCGCCGTCGTCCTCGTCGTCGTCGTCGTCGCCGTCGCCGTCGTCCTCGTCGTCGTCGTCGTCGCCGTCGCCGTCGTCCTCGTCGTCGTCGTCGTCGCCGTCGCCGTCGTCCTCGTCGTCGTCGTCGTCGCCGTCGCCGTCGTCCTCGTCGTCGTCGTCGTCGCCGTCGCCGTCGTCCTCGTCGTCGTCGTCGTCGCCGTCGCCGTCGTCCTCGTCGTCGTCGTCGTCGCCGTCGCCGTCGTCCTCGTCGTCGTCGTCGTCGCCGTCGCCGTCGTCCTCGTCGTCGTCGTCGTCGCCGTCGCCGTCGTCCTCGTCGTCGTCGTCGTCGCCGTCGCCGTCGTCCTCGTCGTCGTCGTCGTCGCCGTCGCCGTCGTCCTCGTCGTCGTCGTCGTCGCCGTCGCCGTCGTCCTCGTCGTCGTCGTCGTCGCCGTCGCCGTCGTCCTCGTCGTCGTCGTCGTCGCCGTCGCCGTCGTCCTCGTCGTCGTCGTCGTCGCCGTCGCCGTCGTCCTCGTCGTCGTCGTCGTCGCCGTCGCCGTCGTCCTCGTCGTCGTCGTCGTCGCCGTCGCCGTCGTCCTCGTCGTCGTCGTCGTCGCCGTCGCCGTCGTCCTCGTCGTCGTCGTCGTCGCCGTCGCCGTCGTCCTCGTCGTCGTCGTCGTCGCCGTCGCCGTCGTCCTCGTCGTCGTCGTCGTCGCCGTCGCCGTCGTCCTCGTCGTCGTCGTCGTCGCCGTCGCCGTCGTCCTCGTCGTCGTCGTCGTCGCCGTCGCCGTCGTCCTCGTCGTCGTCGTCGTCGCCGTCGCCGTCGTCCTCGTCGTCGTCGTCGTCGCCGTCGCCGTCGTCCTCGTCGTCGTCGTCGTCGCCGTCGCCGTCGTCCTCGTCGTCGTCGTCGTCGCCGTCGCCGTCGTCCTCGTCGTCGTCGTCGTCGCCGTCGCCGTCGTCCTCGTCGTCGTCGTCGTCGTCGTCCTCGTCCTCCTCCTCCTCCTCCTCCTCCTCCTCCTCCTTGTGGCCACATGAGCTATCGCACGGCAGGTGGCATCGTACGAGTTCACAACACTGACGTGCATTCCTGGCGTCATCCGGTATCGCGGTGCCAAAATCCAGGTACACTCTTTTCGCTGCTCTTCTGCACGCATGCATGCGCACAACTGCCTGCGCCTAGCAGCCGTTCACGCAAGGGGAGCTGTTTGGGGCTGCTAGCGTTTAGGGTTGTGCCAACTGCGTCGCACATGAGCAGCATGCCATGCCATGCCATGCCATGCCATCGCATGCAAACCTTTGGGTGGAAGAGATGCATGTGATGGATGCTCCTGTGTGACTGCAGCTTGGGCCTTTGTTTTTGCTGTGTTCCACATGCACATGTACATGCATGTGGTGTATATGTTTCTCAGACGTTTTTCCAAACGTCTACAGAAAGATTACCCTACCGTTTTCCATGCATGTCCGCAGTGTGGAAGCCCAAGTATGCATGTGCAGGACAATTTAGTTTTTTAAGACGGTTTGCAAACCGTCTTAAAAAACTAAATTGTACTGTATTCCCCTCCTGTGTTATTCTGGCTTGGACCTTGCCACCTAAACTGCGAACGCACCTGGTTAAATCCAGGCTGACAGAGCTCTAGTTCGACCTTGGCCTGTCACTTTGGAATTGTCGAAGACCCTGGGCACCGCGCGAGCAATCAGCGCAGCTTGCTTGCGAACTGAAGTTGCGCCTCGGGACCACCCCGTTGCGCACCTCGGACATACCTAGCGGCTCCCCACCTACCTTGGATGTTTGCTTGTCTCTTTCCTATATGAGACCAACTGTTGTCCTCATGATGTTCAGGCGCTGATGAAGGCCTTGCGGCCGAAACGCGTTCGCCTATTCTTGAATTTCATTCTTTTGCAAACCCCCCCCCCCCCCCCCTCACTTCCACTCAGTTTTTGACTGCCGAGACTACCTTCTGCTGCACTAGAAGGTGGCTTCTACCGAGGATGCAAGTGTGCACAGACATGCCCTTGTGTGTGGTAGTGCGCGTGTGCATTAGGGTCGGACTGGGTTGTGCAAGTGTTTGTGCTGACGTGCGATTTGTATGTGTGGGTTCCTTTGCGCCTCGCGAGGGGTCAGGCCCGTGCGTGGGGATACTGATGCGCATGTGCAAGTGGTTCAAGTGCATATGCGCAAGTGGTTCAAGTGCATATGCGCAAGTGGTTCAAGTGCATATGCGCAAGTGGTTCAAGTGCATATGTGCAAGTGGTTCAAGTGCATGCACACAACGAAGAGCACGTGCAAGAGCATGTCATGGATTGTCTTTTCTCTCACAAATGTTGTGCTTCCACGACACCTTCCCCTGCAGCTGTTGGATCTACCAGGAATCATTGAAGGCGCCAAGGATGGGAAAGGAAGAGGACGGCAGGTGTGTGTTGTGTGTTTCACTAGCCTCATTTGGGTGGGAGGGCGGGATGGGGAGGGGCGGTTGTGATTGGACAGAGGAGCAGAGGAATTCCACGTTGTCATGCGTAGTTTGTGGATACAGAGTCAAACGTTGCAGCTCTGTACAAAAGGCGTGCATGCTGGCTGCTTGGGCGCTGCAGCGGGCCTATGATGTTGTCTCTGCCGTACTGTGGTCCCTGCCGTACTATGGTCTCTGCCGTACTGTGGTCCCTGCCGTCCTATGGTCTCTGCCGTACTGTGGTTCACGCCATACTGTGGTCCACGCCGTGTTGTGGTCCACGCCGTGTTGTGGTCCACGCCGTGTTGTGGTCCACGCCGTGCTGTCGCGCTGCATGGTCCAGTCTGAATCTTGGTGTGCTTTGTGTGTCTTGTGGCGTCTGTGTCTTGTGGCGTCTGTGTCTTGTGGCGTCTGTGTCTTGTGGCGTCTGTGTCTTGTGGCGTCTGTGTCTTGTCGCGTCTGTGTCTTGTGGCGTCTGTGTCTTGTGGCGTCTGTGTCTTGTGGCGTCTGTGTCTTGTGGCGTCTGTGTCTTGTGGCGTCTGTGTTGCATTGTTTGGCCTTGTGCCAATCTCACACACGTGACGCGACACGAGTGCGTTGTTTGCCTCCCTGCGCAGGTGATTTCAACGGCACGCACGTGCAACTGCATCATCATCGTGCTGGACGCCATCAAGCCCATCACCCACAAACGACTCATTGAGAAAGAGCTGGAAGGCTTTGGCATCCGGTGAGATTCAAAGTGTGGTGAGATTCAAAGTGTGGTGGGATTTGAAGATTGGTGACATTTAAAGTTTGGTGACATTCAAGGTGTGGTGACATTCAAATTGTGGTGAGAGTCGAAGTGTCGTGAGCATGCTGTCGTGTGTTTGACATGTGCTGCTGCCGCTGACGGTGTAGCTTTGCTGGAAAGCAATGTGGGTGCTTGTGTGGCGTCCATAGGTGCAGACAGCACAGGCGCACATGCGTCCATGTCAGTGTTGACGCTGATCTTCGATCCAGCACCTCTGGATGGAGATCGATCGGGTCGAGCGGATCGACCTGGATCGCGATCTCGATCCAGGCTGATCTCATCGACCCATGGCGCGTGGCCAGCCACCCCAAGGGGTGGCTGGCCACGCCTGATCACTCGCCATGGGTCGATGAGCGTGGCCGCTGCTGAATCCAAGATGGAAGTTGAACCCGCCATCGGCGAAATCATCGCCAAGGAAGTAGATCAAGCCGTCCTCAAGGTCAAGAATGCCATGGCCCAACAGCAGAAGCAGCAGACGTCCTCAAGCGCAGCCCAAAAAAGATCAAAAGAAAGGCCCGGAGAAGGGCCCCAAAAGAGATCAACAACAGCAGAAGCCGAAGCAGGGTCAGCAGCAACCGCAGCAGAAGCAGCAGAAGCAGCAGCCGAAGCAGCAGCCAAAGCAGCAGCAGCAGCCGAAGCAGCCAAAGCAGCAGCAGCAGCAACAGCAGGGCAAGTACCAGGGCAAGAACGGCCAGAAAAATGGCCCAAAAAACGGTTCAGACCCCGGCGGCGGCAAGAAACGCACCTAACGGTGCATGAGGCTGCGCTGGTGCGTTTCGCCTCACGGACTGTCTCCTACCTATCCTGCAGGATAACCAACTTCGGCATCCACAAGTTGTGCTCTAGACGCCTCACCGCCGACGAGCATCAGTTGCTGAGCCTCGGCCTCAACTATGTGTTCCGCCCGAAACTGTTCTCAGACAGCCTGGTTATGGATAGTGTCAAGGACTTCTCCAGATCCGTGAAGCTTGCGCACTTCTTCCGGGAAAGTCAACACCGCCCCCGGACCCGCTTTCGCATCCCCAACCCCACCTGGCAGCCACCAGAAACGCCTTGTGAACTGCAGAACATCCTTGATCTTCTTGCGCCGGAGGTTAAAGAGTGCTGTACCACGACTCCTCTCGCCCCTCGCAGAAGAAACAACCTCAGGTTGCTCGCAGCCCTCAACTCTCTTCGGAGAGACCAAGGCATCGTCATCAAACAGGCGGACAAGAACCTCGGCCTCACCGTCATCGACCGAGCGGACTACGTTGCAGAGTGCCTACGGCACCTCAACGACAGCTCCACATATGTTCCCGCCCCGGCAGATCCTACCACTGTTCTCAACGACCTCCGTGGCATCTACTCCCGTTTCAAGGACAGTTGCCTCCTGGGAGAGTCCGTCTGGAAATTCTTTTTCCAGAAACCTGCCGGTGACTTCAAGCCATGCCCTTTCTACATCATCCTCAAGGTGCACAAGTCACCCATCCTCGGCCGGCCCATCGCCGCCAGTTACTCCTGGGTGACCAACAACGTCTCCAAGTGGCTGGACGCAGAGCTCCGTCCTTTCGTGGAAAAACAACCCACCTACCTACGTGACAGCACCTCCCTTCTTCTCCATCTCTCTTCAACCCCCTTCCCGAGAGACTGCCTCATGGCGACATACGATGTTGAGGCCCTCTACCCCAGCATCCCTCTCGCCAAAGCGCTGCACTGCATCAACGTCATGCTGCACGAAGATTGGCACCCGAAGGCACCCCTGGTCATGTCACTGCTTGCATGGGTCATGTACAACAATTTTGTTGAGTTTCAGGGTAGGACCTGGAAACAGATCAAAGGGACAGCTATGGGTACGCCGGCTGCAGTTTGCTTTGCTGTGCATTTTATGAGCTTCTTGGATAGGTTCCTGGATGATCCAAACCACTTGCTCCTGCACAAAAGATACATCGATGACGGCCTTGTTCTCTGGTCCGGACCCGAAAACAGCCTCCAGCTCTTCCTGGACCGCCTCAATTCCTTAGACCAGAACATCCGCATCAAGTTTGTCATCAGCCCTTGCAGGATTGACTTCCTCGACCTCTCCATCTTCAAAGGCAGGCAGTTCATGGACAGTGGTCTTCTTGACACCACCACCTTCCAAAAACCCATGAACCTCTACCTATACCTGCCCTACCGCAGCTACCACCCCATCAGCTGCAAACGCTCCTTCATCCTTGGGGAGCTCCGCAGGTACCTCCTCCAGTCCTCCAACGAGAAAGACTTTTGTCTCCTCCGTGATGCCTTCTTCAAGCGGCTCAGGGCTCGAGGGTACCCTGCTCACTTTCTCCACCCCCTCTTCCTCTCTTGGACCTACCTCCAGCGGCCACAACTGCTGGATCAAGTCNACCGCCTCGACCACGCACGAAGACTCTCGCAGGCCCCTGGTGTTGAGGACGCTCCTGACCCCACGGTCAGAGTCCCTTCACCTGGGGAAAATTTTTAGACGTTTTGCAAAACGTCTAAATCTGTTTAATCCTGCTGTGTTCCTTCCTCGTGTTATTTTGGCTTGGCAACTACCTAGGAGACTTTCTAATTTCCTAGTGCGGGCGCGAATCCCACCCTGAGCATTTTTTGCTACCTCGGTTCTGCTTTGACGCGTCGCTTTTTGCGCCAGCGAAGCTGGGCGAAGGTGACCCCTCAGATTCTGTCCCACGTGTGTGCATTTAGCATGAGAGATCCTTGTTCATTGAGTTCATTGGCCTGATGAAGGCTCACCCGAGCCGAAACATGTTGCCAGCCTTTAACCTCTGACTTTTCTCTCAAACCATGCCTAGCACACGTGGACTACTCTCTCTCAATTCCCTTCAGGCTACGAGTTCTTGCTGCCCCGAGAAGCACCCCCCCTCTACAGGAGTGACATCCCCTCTGCCGGCCGCTTGCTGACAGCCGTGTTCAGACGGCTGACACATGCCGATGTGTGACCTTGTTCATCTGAGAGTCCCTGCATGATGGCGAAGTGACGGGATAGGCGGCTGAGAGGGGAATGGTGAGACGGGTTGGGCGGACGGGTTTCGGATGGGCTGGGGGGGCATGGTGGGTGGCGTACTCCGTGGCGGAGGACGGACAAACTGGGAGGTCCGGTTGGGAGCCCCGCTTTTCAGTCCGCCAGCCATCAGAACGCGCGTTGACGCTGGCGGAAGGAAAGGCGAGGGCTTGAAGGCAGAAGTTGGAACATGAGCTCGGAGTACTAGGAAAAAAAGGGAGTGCTTGACCTTCCCAGCGCCAGTGTAAACGAATGCACCCAGTTGCATAAGTTTTTTTTTTGGGAAAAAGCATTCATTACTATAATGGAGAGACATGCAAAGCCGCTGCTTACCAGCACAACTTCGGGGTAAAAGGGTGCATGCAAGCGCCGCCATAGTTTTCCTTCCTTTTTTTTGGTGGGAGGAAGATAAATTTTTCTTAACTAGTTTTCTTCTTGTCCAACTTGCAAACTAGAGTGTTGTTGGGTGTATGTGACAATGGAGCTCCTCTACACGTGGGTACCGCAAAAGGGTTGATCTGGTGTTTTTGGATGCAAAATACATCATATTTGGCCTCATCCCAATGAGATGAGCATCCATGCCAAGATTTAGATCAGGAGGATTCACAGAAAAAAACCATTCTGGGGCTGAGCCAGGCACCGGAGCGGACCCGTGTGAGGGATTTCCAGATCATCGCCAGGCGGCAGGTGCAGCTCCGGTTCCGCGACAACGGCTGTGGCTTGTTCGGCGCACGCTCTCGAGCTCCCCTGGTGCATGTCGCGGCGTCGGTGAGTCTGCTGCCAGACCTTCTAACGCTTTTCGGCCCACTGCTACCTGCTCTGACCGTGCCAATGCTCCTCTGCCATCTTTGGGGTGCAGCAATTGCCCTTCTTCCGACCGCAGTGCAGGCTCGCCTCCCGTCCCTGTCGGAGCTGCAGATGGGAGCCCCCTGCGACATCTACCAGCAGCTCAGCTCTGACTTCTTCCACGATCTTTGTCACTTCTGGATCCAGGATGTCGGAGAGGCGGCGGTTCACCATTGTGCCTGTCCTTCGCAGCAGTAGAGCCTACCTCACCATGCTGCGGAGTGCCGACGTCTTCTTGTCCGCCGTTGTTGGGCGGTGGGCTCTCGGGGCATAGCGCTGTGGCTTCAGGCTTCCCCGACCGGCCCACGCGACCGCATCCACCTTTCCTCGGCGGATTTCTGCTTACGCACACAGCTTTGGCTCGGCCTTCCCCTGGGCTACCGAGAGCACTGCAACGTCAACGGCCTCACTCTGCCCCGTTGACTTGTCAGCAAGGGTCGAGGTTCATCACGGAGGTCCACCATGCAATCCGTGATGAGTTGGCCTGTGTCTGCCGGGAGCACTCCTTTCCGACGCGCGTCAAGCCGGCCGGCCTCCTCCCGACTGCCGCTGGAACCTTGCGGCCAGATCTCATTTTAGAGGACCAGGAGCATGGCTCTACGGTGGATGCCCAGGGGGCGACCTAGGAGGGGCGTGCGCTCCGCCACGCGGAGGAGGCCAAGCGGGTAAAGTACCGCCCGGCTCTCGTCCTTAGGCCGGGGTGGGTCCTACGCCCGCTTGCTTGGGAGACGCTTGGCGGACTGGGGCCGGCGACGTGGGACTTCCTGCATCGTCTCTCTTAGCTTGGCCTCCAGCACGGGACGTCTCCGGAGGATCTGGCAGCCTGGGCCAACCGGTCCGTAGCGTTCTTGGCCCAGCACCTCTCCCTCGCAGGTGTCCGCCACCAATGCGCTGTCATCCGCCGTGCCCTTGCCCATGGCTGGCCTGATATCGAGCTCCGACGTGACTTGCAGCAGCGTCCGCCAGCTCCGTGGCTCCAGGGTCCTGTATCCCTCTATGACGTTTGCTACGTGGAGCCTGTCGATGCATGTGTGTAGCGGTCCTGGCCCTAGGGCCTTGCCCCAAAACCCGTCGTGGTTCCATTCTGTGGATGTGGCTCGTACCATATCTTGTATGCGGTGGCGCACAGGACGTTGGCATCCTCCCTACCATATGCTTTTGAAACATTTTTTTCCGTTAAACACACACACACA
>SZWC01010377.1:40933-76508 GCA_023375785.1 Penium margaritaceum | reverse complement strand
ACAACAACAACAACAACAACAACAACAACAACAACAACAACAACAACAACAACAACAACAACAACAACAAAAACAACAACAACAACAACAACAACAACAACAACAACAACAACAACAACAATAAAAACAACAACGGTCTTGCACAGCACTGTTCCTACACAGCAAGCACTACTCAGTAGTACTACACAGTTGTATTACTGCACAGGAGCGTAGAAGCTACTCAAGCTACATAGGCCTATGCACCTCCTACGCAGCCGCGAGCAGGGAGTGGCAAGGTCAGTCCCACTTGTCACGTAGAGTCTGTGTGACTCCTAGAAAAAACAAGCAAAATAAAAGAAAAAATGTTGACCTCCAATTTGCTAGAATAAGAAAAGCTAGCATTCAAAAATTCTGGAAAAAGAAGTGTTGATGTCATCAGCAAGTGTGCTGACATCATCAATTTCTGGGTCAAAACGTCAGATTTTTTCAGCGTTTCAACTCCTTCGGAATCACTGTTTGTGTCCTATTTTGACCATTTTGACGTTCGACCCCAAACTCAGCATTGCGATGGCGGTGGTCCATGACAAGGGCAAAGGGCTAAGAGACCCCTCCACTTCTTCCTCTTTGGGAATCATGAGTCCATATTTGCAGTCACTCAAGATCGATGAGCTTTTTCGGACACAAGGTGAGATACGCCGGCAGTAGCAGCGGCAGATTGACGCATTGCAGGAGATTGCAGAGTTACTGGGAAACCGTTCAAGGGCCCTAGAGCAGCCACTAAAAGGATCTAATGGAGATGCAGCAGTCCATGCCTTACAAAGCACCGCAGACTCACCACCCCTCATCACAGGTTGACACCTGGAACAAGGAGGATATAGATGATAACACAAGTAAGAACGAGATCCGTGTCCTTGAGTACCGTATTCGTGAGCTACGTCTGGGGTTACAACCTCTCGCCCCACCACCTTCTTGCCTTCAGGATCAGGCACGTCGTTCAACAGCGTTCACTTTTGGTGACATTTCTCTCACTAGTGGTCTCCTTATACCTTGTTAACCATCATCCGATCTTAAGGTCGTCCTCCCCACATAGCATTGACTGAAGGAAGTTGAGACACCTCCATCCCATTGTAACATCTATGTGGATTTTGATTGCTAGGAAACCTTGTTTCAAATATGCGCCAGTTCCCAGGGTGTCTGGCCTTACTGCCACAGTCGGTACCAGATCCCCAACGCTCACCAGATCCACATAGAAGCAAGAGCGATGCGCATTCTGCTCTACGGCATGCTGCGAGAGATTGTGGTTGACTTCCGCCCCTTCCTGGGTGACACCGAGACTGGGGCTGGAGTAGACCCACGCCAAGGTTGGGAGTTGGCCCTGACACTACTTGCTGCGGAGACCCATGTCACAAGGGCGGCTTAACTTTGTGAGTTTCACTCCCTCCGTCGGGGTCCAACAGAGCTGGCAGCTGACTACTAGAGGCATGTGATGCGCCTTTTCAAACGCCTTGGGACAAGTGGCGGGACGCAGCTGTTGGTACTCGACAACATCATGATGGCGGCACACTTGGACCACGTGAAACTCTTTATAGGCTTTGACCTTCTAGCGCTCTTTATGTTGTCAGTGTCACTACAGTTGCCTCCTTGGGCTAACCGCTACTTCTCCAGGTGACATTGGCTCATGAGGCTGCTATCGCCCATCAACGCAGTCCACTAGTGATAGTAGTGATCGCTATCCCTCCTACTCTTCAATCCCAGTTCACTATTCCCACCTCCACCGCTTCCTCCTCTTCCTCTACCGCAAGCAGCTAGTCTCAGGATGTTGCATTGGCTACATAGGGGAAGAAGGGAAAAAAGCAACACGACAAAGAACAATAACAGCAATAGAAGTCAGCGAGTAGTGGTAATGAACGTTCTGTCCACTAATACAACTGTGGAGTGTTCCCCGCTACACAGAGTGTGAGAAACCCCTTGATTAGCCTCGGATCATGCGCGCCCTCCAAGTGACGCACGTGCAACGGATGTCCTCCGGCGACACACAGACGGGGTGCACTGTGATCACGATCATAGCAAACACAGATGTTTCACCAGGCAGGAGCAATTTCTTGGACCCTCGCGATTGCAGGATTGTGGAGCTTTTCCAGCTGTTGGTACTTTGTACTCAGTGAGAGGTGAGTGTTTTGTCATAGCCGATTGGTCCTGAGATATCTTGTCCTACTGTATCTATTGCTTGTGATGATTCTTGTGGGGGAGCTCAGTGGGTGTGTGATGATAACGGACCTCACAGTATTGACTGCCTTGATGAGTCACAGATTCATGTTGTTTGTCGTTGTCCCAAGTCCTCTCCTACACGTCTAGTAGAGGTAGAGTATTCTATGGTACATTGTTCGGTGTCGACTTCTGGTCATGAGCCGAGTGACACTTGCATTATTGACTCTGGTGCCACCCATCACATGACTTGTTGTCGTAGTAACTTTGTTGTGCTTAGTCCCTTTGCGTCCGTTTGGACTGTTTGCACAGGGTCTGGTCAGTCGTTGCCTATGCATGGAGTTGATGTTGTGCGGTTTGATGGTCCGTCTAGCCCAATGTACATTGCCCATCTGCTCTTTGCCACTACTCTTGAGCTCAACTTGCTCTCTGTTTTTGCATGTACCAGGATGGGTCTCACTGTGGAGCACTCTGTTGACTGTGCCACTGTAACTCATCTTGACACACGTGCCATCGTGCTTCATGCATCCATTATTCATGACGTCTATTCTGTGTCTCATTGCATTCTTATGGTTTCTTCTCCCGTTGTTGCTTGTGTGCATGTATTTTTCACCAGTGTTCTCTCCCTTGAGCACCACTGTTTCCTACATCACCGCCTCTGCCATGTGAGCTCAAACACTGTGTCCAAGCTCATTCAAATTCAGCCAACCCTTGATCTTGTCGCGCCTTTCTTCAAGAAGCCACCTAAGACGGGTTGTCTTTTTGTGGCCAGGGTAAGGTGTATCACTGCTCTTACCCTCAATCCTCTTCCAGGACATTGCATCCACTAGAGTTGGTCCACTCGGACCTTCTCGGTCCCCTCTTAGTTGAGTCCCTCTCAGATCGGGGTCGATATGTTCTCACACTGACTGATGACTTCACCCGGATGCGGTGAGTCTACAGCCTCCACCACAAAAGCGATGACGTCCTGGCAGTCCGCCTGAGGGTGGTGATGACTGAGTGTGAGCCACACCTTGCACACGTTCCGTTCGGATCATGGTGGTGAGTTCTTAGGCGAGACGGATGCCTACTTTGCTGAGCACAGTGTTTTCGACGAGCTCTTTGTCCCTGTTACACCACAAATGAATGGTGTGTCTAAGCATTGGAGTCGCACCGTGGAGGATGCGGGCCGCACTATGGGGCTCCATTGAGGTCTTCCAAAGTCCTTTGCCTTTCAGGGCTTTGCCTACATGACGTGGGTCTGAAACCGCTTGCCACATGGTCCGCTTCTAGACCATGTTTCGTCGTACGAGTTGTTGTTCGGCCATCGTGCTGATCTCCGTCTCGCTTGTGTTCGAGGGTCCCTTGCCTGCATCCGGTACATGGAGGACTAGCACGGTTCCAAGGTTTCTCATCTCGGGGTAGCATGTGTACCTTCCTCGGCATCTTCTAGCGGTCAAAGGCTTGGTGTTTTTGGGACCTTGCTCCCTATCGCATTGTCGAGTCTCGAGATGCTCTCTTCTTTGAGGTTCTCATCTACCGCAACCTATCTAGCATTTTATTGCTGGCTGCCTACCATGTTCTTGCTTGTGTGCCATCTCAGAAAGTGGGGGAGTCTAATCCCACGGATAGGTTTGTTCAGGCCTCCTCACCCATGGTCCGGTCTCCGGCTACTAACGATTTGGCCATCATGGCTATGGATCCAATAGCCTCATCAGCTCCTTCCAGCACATGTGATCAAGTGCCAGTGTGAGTCCCCTCTTGCACACCTGATCCCGTACGAGCATCAATCCCACTTGCACACCTGATCATGTGCCAGTATCAGTCCCCTCATGAACACCTGATCGCGTCCCAGTGTTAGTCCAGATTGGCACAAATGATCTCGTGAGCATCAGTTCCATCCGGCCTACCTGATCTCGCGATAATGACAGCATCCCCAGTCACACCTACTCATGTGCATGCACCTATTTCCCCTACGATTGTGACCTAGCCTTCTCGACAGCTTGAGGTAAGCACCTCAGCATTGGCCTACTCTCGTGAGCCCGTTGGTCATCTCCGACCACTGGCCTCTAGGGCGCAGCGGACTGTTGACTCGGTGCCTAGACGTCTGACTCGCAGTGTTCTCAGTGAAGAGCCTGGCACAAAGGCCCTTGGCCTCAGTTTCCAAGTAGACTACACTAAGGTTCATCCAGTATGCCCCGTCGGCCACGAGTTGGTTTCCCATAAGTTCTCAATCGCTTGCGATGTTGCAGCTGATTTGGTCGTGGCCATACTAAGTCCGAAGGAGTGCGTTCAGGCCACCCGGAGTTCTCCCTCAATGGCGCCTGATCTAGGCACGTTGGAGGAGGCAATCTCGGGTGACGATGAAGAACAGTGGCATGCTTTTTGTGAGGATGAGCTAAGTGTCATCCGTGAGTATGGTATCTATGAGCCTGTCGACCTCTCACCTAATCAAAAGGCTATGCAAACCAAGTGGGTCTTTCACAACAAGGTGAAGCCTGACAGCACACAGGATCGCTACAAGGCCCGCTTGACGGTCAAGGGTTTCTCACAGGTTGAGGATGTGGATGTTACTGAGACCTTTGCACTCGTTGGCCGTATGACCACCGCTCTTGCCCTCTTCGGAGTTTCTCGCCATGAGTGAGAGCTACACTAGTTAGATGTGAACAACACATTTCTCCATGGAACTGTAGAAGAGGAGATCTACATTGTCCAGCCACCAGGCTTTAAGATCGGTGACAAGTTCTAGCACTTACCAAAGGCCTTGTACAACCTAAAGCTGTCATCTCGGTGTTGGAACCAAGAGATCATTTGCACACTGACGCGTGTCGGGTACGTGCAGAGTGACGCCGACTCGTCCCTCCTTCTCAAACATAGCGCTGAGAGCTTCACTGCCATCCTTGTCTACGTAAATGACATCCTGTTGTGTCCCCTTCGATGGAAGCCGCTAAGGAGGACAAGGTAGTCATTCAGGCTGCCTACAGGATGAAGGATCTTCGTCATGCATTTGTATTTCTCGAGATGACGATCGTACGTGATTGTCTATGGCGGACACCCTTACTACATCAGATATGTTACGCTCGCGTTGTGAGGGGAGCAGTTTGTTGAACTCCTTGGTGCACTTCCCACAGCCTCCACTTCCATCAGACCTCATGGACAAGGTGCTCTAAAGCTTGATGATCCAACAAAGTTTTGGAAGATAGTGGACGTGACCCTATACTTGTGCCTCATTGGCTCCATGATATACTTGGCCACATACACACAACCCCACATTGCCTTTGCCGTCAACCTTCTTGCATACTTCTCGTAGTGTCCTTGGGCAAGAGCACTTCATGCGGCTGTGCAAGTGGTGCGGTACGTGGTTTCCAAGCCGCATCGCGGACTCTCCTTTCCACCACACTGGTCGGTGGTAGTCAACGGCCACAAAAACAGCAACTAGGCATGGAGCCTTGATGTGCACGGTCGAATGTGCTACGTTTTTCTGCTAGGCAGCTCCGCTCTATCATGAGTAGCGGCAAAAAGGGTTGAATTACACATAGCTCATCAGAGGCTCAGTATGTTGCATTGGGAGCTAGGGCTGCTCAGGTAGTGTAGCTGCATCGTTTGTTTCATGAGTTACATCTTTCTGTGCCTTGCGTCATTGTACCCAATGACAACCAGAGTGTTCTTGCTATTGCAGAGAACTCTGGTGTGTTTCATGCACAGACAAAGCACATTATTCTCTAACATCACTTTGTGCATGATCTTGTGGAGCGGTCTTTGTCATTTGGGTCGGCACGGACATGCAACGGGCTGATTTCTTGACCAAGGAACTCGCGAGTGGAAAGTTCAAGTTGACCATGAGTTTCCTCGGGCTTTGCCCCTTGCCTGAGAGTGGTAGAGAGTGGGTGTATGGGTATGGATTGTTGAGCATCTTGTTGCGCACTTCTGTCAATTCTGCACCTGTATGGACATGCGTACCATCGGGTCATGGGGGAGTGTTGTGATGTGAGTCGTCCCCGTCTGTTTTTACAGCTTACTGTGACCGCTCGGCCGTGTCCATGGTCATGTAGATCCCTGATGCGGACCCAATTGGCACCAGAGCACCTACGGGTGGTGGCTCCATCCAACAGCTGCCAGACAGCTGCCACGGCGTCTCGATTGCTTGTTTGGGTGCTCTATAGTTTTTCTACAGTCGCTAGAGTTTTCTCGGTAGACTGGATCTTAAGCCTGATTTGCATGTTTTGAATTGTCTGCCTATTGGTTTTGGGCCGGTTTAGGACAAACAGACACTGCCGCGTACGTCACCCGCTATGCGCTGCGGCATTCATTTATGTTGTGTGCTTGTGATTTGTCATTTCTCTCTGCATTACTAAGCTATTGGAGCTTATGAGACTGTGTGTGTTTTCTTGTCCCAACCCTTGCTATTTCTTGCACCTACTTGCTTGCTAGTGCGTGAGCTCACTAGATGACTTCATCATGTCAGCAGCAGCAAGGCTAGGAGGCTTCCTAGTAGTTTCTTATTACTATCACACCACTTTTACTACCTACACTTCTATCCCAACCTATCTTTCATCCCCACCCTCATCTTGGTGAACTTGTTGCTTTATGTACCAGGACCACATAGTGACCTCTGGCCTTGCTGCACACTCACCACACATGTGCAGGTGACTGACCAGAGGAGGGGCAGAGCTCAATGCTGGCACTTTTGTCGGCGGATGCTCTCACCGGGCCAGCTGCTCCGTCCAAGAAACTAGCACATGTCACAGTGTTCCCACCGGTTTGGGTGCACACACGCTATCTCTCACTCATGTGCTCCGTATGGGTGCAACCGTGTTGTTACACAATGCTATTTTCTGTTGACCTGTTTAGGATTTACTCGGATGGGAGAAATGCCCACCAGCAGGTTCTGGTTTGAACCATAGACTCGCAAGGGAGTGAGCAAAGTGAACTCGCTGCTCGCTCGCTCGCTCCCGGCGTGGATGACTACGGTGAGCTGTGACTCCCGCTACTTGTTTTTTGTTGCGTTTTTCTCAAAAAAACTACAACTCACAGTGGCTTGCTAATCCATGGGTGTCTGTGGTTGAGTCCCGCCTACGTCTCCTACATTGTTTCCTTGCGTTTTCCCTTATCCACTGGTATCAGAGCAGAAATGCGAAAACAGCCAAGGAGAACCGATCCTAGCACTTCAGCTCTCACCACCGCCGCCACCGTCGCCACTCTCTCTCCCGCTACAACGCATCGGCAGGTATGGCCTGCACCTACAGCCTAGCACAGGCTAGAGAGATTTTTCTCTCTTCGCCACCACGGCACCAAGGAGGCACTATTTGCCCTTCGCCATCACCGCCGGCCGTCGCCACCGCTCCTGCAGCCATTGCACGTTCTCACGTGCGATCCCGCGGGCTCTCTTGCCTCCTCACACTACGGATCTCAGTGCCCCACCCTCTCCCCTGCCACGACAGCCTCCACGCCCCTGCAGTGCTCCACCTCCGCTTTCTCCCTCTACCGGCTCTACCCCTGCTCGCCTCAATTCCGACAGCACAGCCTAGCCTTGGCCTACACCACATGCACCGGGCTGCAGCAGATCCGTGCACGCCTACAGCGTGCACCGCCACGGCAGCAGCTGCGTAGGGGCAGGCCGGCCGGCACTCTCCACGACCGGCCCTCTCCACTGCGCGCACGAGGCCAGCGCGGCAGCGTTGACATAACCAGCCACGCTGGCATCCCGCAAGGTCGCAGAAGCTTCCCCACTTGGCTCCTACTACAAAGGACGGTCTGCATACTGCCGCAAGCGCTCATGCCGAGGTGGAGGCGATGACAATGCACTCGGGTCTCCGCCAGCACATCCCAAAGGGCCATCACGACCTTGTTTGGTAAGCGCCTCTCCCCCTCACTCTCCCAAGGTGCATGTGCCGGAGAACGCCCCCGCCGTCAAATAAGTTATTGTTGCACAGTTTTGCGCCGCATTGGTGGATGACACCACTGCTGTTGCCGCTGTGTTCACGCAATGCATCTGCCGCTATCATAGACGCAGCAGCCGTGGCTGCAGCCACATTTGCAGCGGCAGCTAGGGCTTCGCATGCTCCTGCCTCGACATCAGCTGGGCGAGCCATTGATGCCTACACTGAGGCTGTAGTGGCCATTGGCCTTACTGCTGTGGCAGCTGCAGACATCGGCACACAGGTTGCAGCAGCCGCATCCGCATTTGCCTCAACGACTGCATGAGCGGCATTTGCCACAGACGTTGCAATAGCAAGAATCCATATCTCCACCACTGCGGCTGCGACATCTGCGTCATCAGCTTCATCAAAAATCTCCATCATTGTTACCGCTCTCATCTCCAGCGTAGCAGTCTGCACCACACAAAGTGCATTTGTCAACACAGGCGCACTAGCCTTGCTGGTTCCCGCTGCATCTAATGTCTCAATCTTGGCTGCAACCTCTACCACCGCCGTTCCTCCGCTCCTAGATTCTCTGCACAGGCCTGTCCCTCCAACGTCATCTTGAGCTATCTACCACGCTTGTTTTCCATGCCTGTCTGTCTCTTCTCTCTCCCTACCGTTGCTTGTCTTGTCTGACTTAGGAAGGGTTGTCGTGCAGCACCTTTACTCCATGCCTCCGGCACTCCCATTTTTCCCACGCCCACTGGGCCTGGGGAAACTCTGCTGAGCCCCTTCGTCGTCACCGTTCCTGGTAATGACGAGTCAGTCATGGCAGACCTGCAGTGTCAGCTAACCCTCGCTCGCGAGGCTCAGCGAGAGGCTGAGAACTGGCTCAAATTTCCCAATAACAACCGCACTGCGTTTGCTGATGAAGTTGCCGCCATAGTCCTCAAGCGTTTGTCTGCTACCTCCGTGCTACCGTCTGGCGCTCCTGTTAGCACCAATGCTGCTGCATCCTCCACGCCGTCTGCCGATAGCACTGCTGCTGATGCATCTACCAATGGCACGTCCGCCGCTACTCCCGTCGCTGTCACGCGTCAACATGATTTTTTTCTCCCAACTGCATGTCCTTGCTGCTGGTCTTGCTTTCTCCTCCCGGGAAACTCGCTTCAGTGCCTGGGCTTAGGGGGAACGCCTGTGGCAATACTACTTTACAGCCGTTCCCCCCTTTACACCTGTTGCTAAAGAGTCCGCTCCCGCTGTCCGCGCCCTCATTGCCGCTGCACCTGAAACACTAGCCTACGATGTTGGCACCTACAATGCAGACCCTGCTGCCCAGCGGCAGGCTGAACCCATTGGTGCGTACACCATGCTACGTCGCCGGACCACTGTCACTAGTCAGGCTGCCCAAAGTGTACTCACCATGAATTTCAACACACTCCTCATGCGTACGTACAAATAGGCAGATGCGTACTGAGCCCACGGGCTCAAGCTACTTCGTGAACTTGACAAAGCCGTGCCTGGAACTGTCTGTTGTACTCACCATTGTCAACGGATTAATCCCTGAGCAGTCTGACCTGCTCTGTGATGTTGAACCAGCTGAGTTGTAGCGCCTCGCGTCTCAACCCGTGCCCCCGGGTTCCCCTCGTAGTGTAGGCGCCCTTTGGGACTTTGTCAATGAGCGCCTTGCCGCATGGTGGACCAGCCTCCAGAACAAGCGCATCCATCGCTCTGCCGTCGCCGGCGTTGTCGGTGTCACCACAGCAACCTCCTCCTCTGCCTCCAGTTCCTCCATCATTTCTTCCTCCACGACCTCCTCTACCTCTACCGCCATGGCTCTTGCCTTTCAGGGCCGTGGCCGTGGTCGGGGCAAGGGCCGCGGCAAGGGGAAACGCGCTACCTCCGCCTCGCCCCGTGTCCCTAGCGAGGTGGTGTGCTCGAACTGCGGCTCCTCTGAGCATTCTGCTCGGACATGCCCTGCACCGCCTGATGACCTGCGCCTTGCGCGTGCTATGCGTGACCACTGGGCATGCTCTAGCGGCTCCGCCACCTCCTCTTGGACAGGTGCCGGCTCCAGTTGTTCCAGTACGTCATCTCAGCCTGCCAGCTCCTCCTCCGCCCAGGCCCACTCCACTACTGGTGTTCCCTCCGTGCCTTTGCTGTACCCTTGGGGCTGGTCACCGCCGTATGGGGCACTCGTCTATGCCGGGCTACCCTCTCCAGCCTGCTTTGCCCCTCCGTGGCTCCCTCCACCCTCGGGGTCCACTACTAAATCGCCTACAGCGCCCGTTGACGGCAAAAGCCAGGTGGAGCAGTCCCTTCTACAGCGTCTCCACCTTTGCGATCAGGGAGGTGAGAGTGTGACTGCATTCGCAACAGGTCACTCATGTCATTCTGGCTTTGTTCTTTGTGGGGACCCCCCTGGTCATGTTCTTGGGTCTTTGTCTGAGTCTGTTCCGTGGGTCAAGCACTGGCATTCCTTTTTCCTCCCGCGTCATCTCGCCATCTGTGATTCGTCATCCCCTCCTGTCGGCACTGTTGCCACTTGTGGTGTCTTTCCCGGTGTTTTTGTTTCTTGTGGCTTCTGGGTTCCTGACTCGGGAGCCACCTATCACATGACGGCTGATCGTGCCTCCTTCATCTTGTTGGGTCCTGCCGGTTCTGTTCCCTTTGTGCGCACCGGGTCCGGCCAGTTGCTCCCCGTTCTTGGTGTCGGTGTTGTCCGTTTCATTGGTCCCAGTGGTGTGCAGTTCTTGCCGGACGTCCTGTACGTGCCCTCCTTGGAGCTCAGCCTGTTGTCCGTGACCTCTCTCGACAATCAGGGCATGGATTTCTCAGCCAGTCAGGGTGTTGGCATTGTTCTTCTATGTCCCTCTGGTTGTGTTGTCCTCCACGGTGTCAAGTGTGATAAGCTTTATCATGTCCTCTTGATTGTGCCCTCTGCCTCCTCTTTTCGCTCCTCGCTTGCCCATGTTGCTCGCTCCCTCTCTCCTGACTACGTCAAGCTCTTGCATCACCACCTTGGCCATGTTCATACTGATGCTATCCAGAGCATGCTTCGCGTTCAGCCCACTCTTGGCTTGTCCCCTTCCAATGTTCCGCCGCCTTGCCCTTCAGACTGTCTAGACTGTGCCAAGGGCAAGATGCATCGCTCTCCTTTTGCCTCTTCTTAGTCCCCGTCGTATCACCCCCTTGATCTTGTCCATGCCGACGTCATGGGTCCCCTTCCAAATGAGTTCCTTGGGGGTTCTGGGCGTTATGTCCTGTGTTTGACGGATGACTTTTCCCATTTTTTGTTGGATTTTTGCCCTTCGGCAGAAGAGCAATGTGTATTCTATTCTTGAATCCTGGCTTCTCTAGGCTGAACGGTCTTGTTAGCGGATAATGCGTGTCTTTTGCAGTGACCACGGCGGTGAGTTCCTTGGTCCCACCGCCTGGCTCCTCGAGTCCAAAGGGGTGTGTTTGGAGACTTCCGCTCCCTACACACCCAAGTAGAATGGGGTCTCTGAACACTGGAATCAGACCCTCGTCGATGGTGCCCACACCCTCCTATCTGAGTCCGGTCTTCCACCTCTCTTTGCCTTCGAGGCGATGTGTTACATGACCTGGGTGTGGAATCATTTTCACCACAGTCCCCTCCCTTCCAAAATCACTCCTTTTGAGCACTGGTACGGCACTCGTGCCGACCTCCACCTCGCTTGGGTCTGGGAAAGCATCGCATCTGACTGGCACCCGGAGGACCTTCGCAAGGGCAAGCTCTCCCTGCATGAGCGTCTCTGTCCTTTTTTGGGTTTTTCAACCCAGTCCAAGGCGTGGCGCTTCTGAGATCAAGAGTGCCAGCGAGTTGTCAAGTCTCGTGATGCCATATTCTTTGAGTCCCTCTTCTTTCGTGACCTTAGTCACCCTGCTCCCTCTACTGTCTTGTTCCCGCTATCTCAGTTGCGAGGGGAGGTTGGTCCTGTTGTCTGTCTTGCTCCTGTAGGCCCTGCTCCTGGCCCTTCCACGGAGCCTTCTCCCTCGTCGCGCCCCCAGTCGTCAGACACAGTGTCCTCACAACCCGCCATGCCCCCTCAAGCCTTGTCGTCCAGCACTCGAGCCTCTATTGTTCAGTCCTCTTCTCATGCTTCCTCTGAGTCCGTGTCTCCTACGCACTCCTTTGCGATACCCTCTAATCCGCTCCTCTTGATTGTCCCTACTCCGCCTGCAATGGTGGTACCCACTGCTCCGCGTGGTTCTGAACCTGTCTCACCCTTTGTCCATGGTGGATGCCTCCATGCTCTTCTCACCCAGTCTTCTCGTGTCTCGGCACCCCACTCCTGACTGTGACAGTCTCACCCTGAGCAGTCGCCAGCCGTGCCGACCGGCATGGATGCCTTAGGCCTGACCACAGGGGTTGTCCATCCCTGCTCTGTCCTTGGGAATATGCTGCTCTTGACGAAGCTTGAGACTACTCTTGAGGCAGCCGTGCTCAGTAGTGTCGCAAAGTGTCTTGCGACCTTTGCAGCGTTGTCCCCGTCGCCTGATCCGACCACCGTCCGACAGGCACGGGTAGCACCTGACTCACAGCAGTGGGAGACTGCCATGCGAGATGAGCTGATAGCTTTAGACGATCATGCCGTACACGAGCTAGTCGATCTGCCCCCAGGTCGTAAGGCCACTGACACACGCTGAGAATTCAAGCGCAAGTACAAACCCAACGGCAAGCTCGACAAATACAAAATGCATCTCACTGCCAAGGGATTCTCCCTAGTTCGAGGGGTTGACTTTGACAAGAAGTTTGCTCTTTGTCGGACGCTACACCACTGCTCGAGCTCTCTTCAGTCTCGTCGCACACCATGACTGGGAACTTGAGTAGATGGACGTCAACAACGACTTCTTGCACGGACGGTTGGATGAGGAGATTTGTATGGTCCAGGCTTCACAGACGGCACTAACAGAGTCTGGAGACTGCGCAAGGTCCTCTACGGCCTTAAGCAGTCTTGTAGGTGTTGGAATCAAGAGATTATCTCCACCCTTGAAAAGGGAGGATATCGACGGAGCACAGTTGACCCTGCACTCTTTGTCACCCCAATGTCGGCACCGTTCGCTGCCATCCTTGTGTATGTCGATGACCTGTTGACCACGTCTTCGACCCAAGAGGCGGTTGCGTCCGTGAAGTCCTTGCTGCAGTCTGCATACAAGATGAAGGACTTGGGTCTGGCACGTGTGTGTTTTTTGGCATGGAGATAGAGCCTGACCGTGTTCGTCGCATTCTCCATGTTCACCAGAATGCTTACATTAGGAGCCTCGGAGAGCGCTTTGCTCCCCTTCTTACATCTGCACCCACTATGTCAATGCCGATGATGCCCTCTTGACAGCGCTTGCTAAAGACACTGGACATATTGAAGCTGCAGGAGTCAATGGATGTGACTGACTGCCTGTGAGTGATTGGATCCCTAATGTACTTGGCTACCACCACGCGACCAGGCATGGCCTTCACTGTGAACTTTCTCGCCCAGTTCTCACAATTCCCCAGGTTACGCCACATGAAGGCAACCTTGCGTGTTGTCAGGTATGCGCTCTCGAAGGCTCGAGTTGAACTCTGTAACCAAGAACAGCCGTCTATGGTTGTGGATGGATACACTGACAGTGATTGGACTCATGATGTGGATGCTCGCAGTCGCACGAGGTACATCTTCCTTGTTGGGGGGATCGCGATCTCGTGGAAGAGTAGCAAGCAAGGCTGTGTCACGCAAAGTTCCACTAAGGCTGATTATGTTGCTCTTGGCACTGGCACGTGTGAGAGTGTCTGGCTTTTTCGCTTGTTGCAGTAGTTGCGTGTCCCTATTTGCTGCATCCCACTACGCTACGACAATCAAAGCACAAAAGTGATTGCTGAGCACGATGTCATGCATCATACTCGCACAAAGCATATCAATGTTGAACACCATTTTGTGCCTGAGTGTGTGGCTGTAGGCACTGTTCAGATTGTGTGGGTTGACACCAGACAACACCGAGCTGACTTCCTCACAAACGCACTAAGTAGTAACGTCTTCAAGGCAGCCGTCCATGCTGTTGGTTTGTTGTGCGGTCATGATGTTCCGGGCTGAGCTGTTGTGCCGTGAGTTTGATTACAGTCGTGTGTCACTGCTCATAACATCGCTGTTGTGATTGTGACATTCTCTGTGCAGTTTGGCTGTGGATCATAGAGGAGTGTTGGTTTATGTACCAGGACCACATAGTGACCTCTGGCCTTGCTCCACACTCACTACACCTGTGCAGGTGACTGAACACAGGAGGGGAAATGCTCAATGATGGCACTCGTGTCGGCGTATGCTCTCGCCGGGCCAGCTGCTCTGTCCAAAAAACTAGCACATGTTCCCACCGGTTTGGGTGCACACATGATACTTCTCACTCACATGCTCTGTATGGGTGCAACCAGGTCGTTACACAATGCTAGTTTCTGTTGACCTGGTGAGGATTTACTCGGATGGGAGAAATGCCCACCAGCAGGTTCCGGTTCGAGCCATAGGCTTGCAAGGGAGCGAGTGAAGTGAACTCGCTGCTCGCTCGCTCGCTCCCAGCGTGCATGACTGCGGTGAGCTGTGACTCCCACTACTTGTTCGTTGTTGCGTTTTTCTCACAAAACTGCAACTCACAGTGGCTTGCTAATCCATTGTTGTGTATGGTTGAGTCCCGCCTGTAGTTGCTAGGTTGTTTCCTTGTTAAGCTGTGTGAGACCGGGCGGGTGAGAGCAATGTGGCGCAAGACACACCATAGATGCGGTAACCTTGCCTGAGAAACTTTTCACTCAACCAAGACAAGAGCGAGAAAGGGGAGCGAGCGAGCTAAGCACCAGTGAGCACACACCTACACCAAGCATCACGCTCGGGTGGGTGAGTGCTGCCACTCGAGGGTCGAACCCGACCACTCGGAATAATCCAAGGGCGGCTACTCACCAGTACCCGGTCAAAACCGGCACGGTGGCCCCCTAAGGATCAGTACCGGCGAAATATACTACTTCCCCTGAACACTGAAGGCAAGAGAAACAAGATGCAGGGCACGATAGTGAGAATGTACAAGCCCTAGCATCTACCGCATACAGGATCATAGAAAGTCATGCAATAGCCATGTCTGTGCCAAAAGGCACTCCTGGGCCCAGCAGCAGCTTGATGACGTCAGAGGCTCCAGTCAGCGTGGGCACATCAGACGCATCCCCAGGTGAGGCCATTGTCATTCTATTTGTACATGTGTGTGCAGAATGTATGAGACAAGAGGTCATGGTGTTGTGAGTGGCCAACGAACTTCAACACTCCCCCATGACCCGCAGGCAAGCAATTCACACACGTGAGAGACCAACAAGACAAGATAACCTGATGCAAGCCATAGTCACTCAAACCGGATCATGCGTACAGGTGAGACCAACAGAGTGAACAGCACTTTTGAAGACATTTCGACTGAGGGCCTTGGTGAGAAAACCAGCTCTCTAAGAATGTGTGCCCACCCAAGCAACGTGGACGATGTTAGCAGCAATGCATTCACGAACAAAATGGTGCTCCACATTGATGTGTTTCGCGCGTGAGTAATGCATGCCACTGCTTTTGGCAATGGCCTTTGTTCTTTGGTTGTCACAGCGAAGAGTGATGCAACGGATGGGAACACACAACTGTTGCAGCAGACGACACAACCAGACAGCCTCATACTTGCCTGCACCAAGAGCAACATACTCAGCCTCAACGGTGTTGCGAGCTACATACCCTTGTTTGCCACTTTTCTGAGAGACTACAGTGCCACCAACCAGGAAGATGTATCATGTTCGACTGCGAGCGTCAGAATCATATGCCTAGTCATTGTTTGTGAAGCTATCCACCACAACCGATGGTTGTGCATGAAAATACAGTCCAACACGAGGGGTGCATAGGGCGTAGCGCACCATCCGTAATGTTGCCTTGAGATGACGCTCGTAGGGGCACTGAGACAACTGGGACAGGTTGTTCACAGCAAACACCACATCAGCACGCGTGGTCGTTGCAAGGTACATCAAAGAGCAATTGACCCGGAGGTAGTCGGTCACATCGACCGTCTCCCCCAGCTTCAACAGCTCTAGAGACTTCAGTAGAGACTGACCAGCGGGTATCATGGGTGTGGACGCCGTGGGAATTGATGTTAGGAGCGGAGCGAAGTGCTCCCCAAGGCTGTGTACATACGCAGCTTGGTGAACGTGCAAGGTGTAACGTCCATGATCACGCTCCAACTCCATTCCCAGAAAGACACGAGCTGGACCAAGGTTCTTCATCTTGCACGCCGCCTAGAGCAGTGCCTTTGCAGCCACAACAGATGCGGCGTCGGGTGAGGCGCTGAGCAGATCATCCACATAGACAAGAATGGCGACAAGTGGCTTGGTGGGAGCACTGAGGAATAAAGCGGGATCCACAGCGCTCCTTTGGTATCCCCCATTTTCAAGGATAGCTATGATCTCTTGGTTCCAACAGCATGGGGACTGATTTAGGCAATTGAGAGCCTTGTGCAAACACCACACCCTGCTTGTTCCATTCGAGAAGCCGGGCGGCTGCACCATATAGATCTCCTCATCCAACTTGCCATGGAGGAAGGCATTGTTGACATCCATCTGCTCGAGCTCCTAGTCATGCCAAGTGACCAGGCGAAGAAGAGCCCTGGCTGTGGCGTAGCGACCAACTGGGGCAAATGTCTCATCAAAGTTAACACCAAAATGTGAGAGAATCAGTTTGCACTGAGTCGAGCCTTGTACCGTTCAACTGTGCTATCAGGGTTCAGCTTGCGACGGTACAACCACTTGGCAGAAACTGCCTTGCGACCCGGTGGGAGGTCAACGAGCTCGTACACACCGTGCTCAGACAATGTATCAAGCTCGGCTTTCATGGCCTGCTCCCACAAAGAGGAGTCAGAAGCCGTGCGGGCTGCCTGCACAGTCAATGGTTCGGGAGGAAGGGGAGAAAGACAAGCGGTAGCAAAGCACGAAGCAACATACCCAGCTACAGACAAGGATAGAGCTGAGTGAAACTCTTGCTCGACAAGAGAGTAGCCAAGTGCGGTGCTAGGGTGTATGACAGAGGCCGCTGCAGACAGTGCATAGGTAACAAGGCCAAGAGCACGGAGACCAGGGTCATCAGGAATAATAGGGTGAGACTGAGATGGAAGTGCCCGAAGACGCCCACCGCGAGTGTAGGGTGAGACTGGTGGGATAGACGAGGAGGTAGCAGGACGCGGCTACACAGAGGGAGAGAGAGAGTTAGCGGGGTGAGAGGGCTCTGAGAGGACAGGAGGCGGTGCGGGCGTGGCGCCAGGCGCAGGAGCAGAGGATGAGGCAGAGGGCAAGGGATCAAGGGACTCAAGTGATGCAGTGTTAGAAGAGTCAGGGGACCGCATGGGCAAAGGTGAGTCAAAAGGAGCTGTGGAGGCCGAGGGGATAGAACCCAAGGAGGGAGAGGAACCCGGGGAGGAACTCGCTCCCTCTCAATTCCCTCTCATCCCGCTAACTCGAGGGACACCCAGAGGGGAGAACACAAGGCCTAGAGGGCACAGGACCACCCCCACCCCGAGAGGGCAGAGAGAGCAACCCCCCAAAGCGGGGGGTGTCGAGCTCAAAAAGGTGTTCGAAGAAGAGTGTGTCACGAGACTCAACAGCATGATACCGGAGGGATCCCAGAAGCGTCACGCTTTGGAGAAGAGGGAGACGCCCAGAAAGACGTATAGGCAACCATGAGGAGACCGTTTACCATCCTGTTGGTCCGCAGACCCACACCGAGGCATGACACCCCTAGACGGAGATCAGCACGCTGGCCTGTCCAATGTTTCAAAAGTGTAACACAGTGGGGAAGTGGGCCATGAGGGACGCAATTCCAAACCCAAGTCATGTAAGACATGGCTTCAAAGGCAAACAGAGGGGACTGTCTAGAGGCGGAGAGGAGGGAGCGGACACCATCAGCAAGTGTGCGGTTCCAACATTCGGACACACCGTTCTATTGTGGGGTATAAGGGGAAAATGATTCAAGCCGAACACCACAAGATTGAAGGAAGTGAGAGGTGGGACCAAAGAACTCACCGCCGCGGTCGCTGCGAAAGACACGTAAGGGCCGGAGACAGGCACGTTCAGCTTGTGGAAGCCAAGACTCAATGATCTCAGTGACATCGCTTTAGTGGCAAAGGGCAAAGGCCCAGTGTTAGTAGGAGTAGTCATCACTCAAACATAGGACATAGTGGCCGATGCCACCAAGGAAGTCCTGGGGCAAAGGACCCATGACGTCAGCATGGAAAAGGTCAAGAGGGTGAGAGGTAGTGGATTCAGCAGTAGAGAACGGGGAGCGGTCCATTACTGCTAGCATAGTCAAGGCAAGAGGATGTGTAGGGTGGTGCAAATGTGGCGGGGTCAAGGCCGTGGTCTGGCCGAAGGCGGAGAAGGCGGTGGATGGCGGCTTTGTGAATGTGAGAGAGGCGACAATGCAGGAGATCAGCATGATCAAGCGATAGTGAGGGAGTGACATGAACAAGAGCGGATGCAGGGGAAGACGAAAGCAGCGTGAGGGGGACACAGAACAGACAATCATTGCGCACACCACAAAGAACAACACGGCCAGAAGAGCGGAGGGAGATGGAGGCCAAGCTGTGGTTGGACCAAAAGTCCATGCCCCGGTCGTCAAGAGTGGTCACAGAGAGAAGAATGAATTCAAGGTCGGGTACATAAAGCACGTCAAGCAAGTAGACAGTGCCACTAGGACCAACAAAATGGACGACACCAACACCTTGGGCAGGGAGCAGTTGGCCAGAGCCAGTGGACACAGAACGGATGGAATGAACGGGCCCGAGCGACACAAACGACGACCGACAGGAGGTCATGTGATGTGTGGCCCTGGAGTCAATGATCCAGAGACCAGGTGATGCACGAGCGGACGGGAGGACAAGACAGACAGCAATGGTGCCACGTAGAGAGAGGGTGGACAGACCACCTAGACAAGTGGGTAATGTGTGAGACTGCCAATGCTCAATCCAGGCACGATCATCAGGCAAGGCCCCTTGACCACCACCCAGAGGAGCACCACGAAGAGCAGCATCAGACTGACAGACAGATGCCTAGGACTGGCCACTCACACTCTCACCTCCCTGAGAGCGAAGGTGAAGAAGTTCCGCCAGCCGACGCTCAAGAGTACGCTCCTTGTCACGGCGATGAGAGGAGCGGTCTGAGGAGCGGTCGGAGGAGCGGTCGGAGAAGTGCCCATCGTCACGAACCCACTGGGGGACGTAGTAGTGAGAGGGCAAAGGACCATAGGATGGAGGGCCAAAAGGTGGAGGGATCCAACCCCAATGGTTGGGCGCTGGTGGCATGAGTTGGAGAGGAGCAAGAGTGGTGGAGAGCGCTGAGGCAGACGAGGAGGATGAAGAGGACGCAACAGTCACGAAAACTGTGGTGGAGGAGGCGATGACACCCGTGCGGGCCTTGTGAGCATGCATAGAGGATGTAAGACGCGCATCATTACATGGGGCCGGTCACTTGGGTGCAGAGTGGCCGATGGCGCCACAGTTCCAGCAGGTGACCTCAGCAGTGGCGGGGGCGGAGTTCTTGCTACCGCGGCCACCCCAACGCCCCTTACCCCCACGACCACCACCACGGCCGGAGCCACCTCCCCCCCCACGAGAAGTAGCCTGAGTGGGATGAGCGGCAGCGTGAGAGGAGGAGGGAGTGGAAGTTGCTAAAGCAGAGGAGGATGAGGAGGAGGAGGAGGAGGAGGAGGAGGAGGAGGAGGTAGCGACAGCAGCGAGAGCAGCGCGATGCATACGCTTGTTCTGCAGGAAGTTCCACCAGTCGGTAAGATACTAGGTAGTGAAGTCAAAGAGAGGGCACTCTGGACAGCATGCCCAGTCACTGTTTTGCAGCGGTGTATGAGATCATATGCACCAACGAGATCAACAGGGGTGTCGCGGGAGGGGTCTCCATTATATGTACCAATGTCATCAAGGAGATTCTCGGGTCATGCGTTGATGAGGGCTCGTACTACACAAGCAGCCTCAGCAGGCTGAGGCATGAATGACGGCTTGGTAGGGGAGTAATACTCCTAAAAGAGCTCACCCTGGGCCCACGCACTGAAGTGCGTCTCCAAGGATGTGAAGGTGAGATTGGACGTAAACTGTGGTGGTGGCATCTCAAAGTCCTTCTGCCTTGCGGGAAGAAGGGTACAGGCAAATGCTGCTGCAAAGAGAGTGGGGGATGGAGATTTGGCGAGATTACCACTGGGGGGAGCCGATGATTCTGCCAAGCCTGACTCTGCAGAGGGAAGGAATGCAGCAAGGCCTGGAATGGTGCGAAGACCCTCAATGACTAATGTGGCCACTGTGGCCGCTAGTTCATGCTGTGCTTTCCGCCCCAGATGAAGCTCATCTTCAGCCTTACGACGCTTTGCTTGCGCCTCACTAAGAGCGGCTTGAAGAGCCTCTATGGTATCCTCCAGCCTAGGCATGATGAGAGGAGGCAATCGAGAATGCAGACGAACGGGGTCTAGAGTAATGAGAGGGAGTGCAGTGCGATGCAGTGTAATGCTATGCAGTACTCACTGAGCTGGTGGCGCGGAAGAAGGGTGAAGAGCGGAGGAACCACGGCTGCAGCTGATGAGAATAGGACCGCCACCCAGCCTACGACCGCCACAGTGAGGCACAGGACCCCTGTGGCTCCGGTAACAGCAGCTGAAGCTGATGCCACGAGAACACTAGTGGTGACGAGTGGTGTGGTGTCTCGTGGAGCGCTGGTGGGAGTCAGCACTACTGCGACGGTAGATGCCCGAATGGATCCAATAGCACAAGATGTGGCGTCTGCTATAGTGGAAGCTGCTGTGACAACAGAGGCGGATGCTGATGTGACCTGCGTGGCAATATCTATGGCAGCACCTGCAAGCAGGGTGAGAGAAGCTGCAACGTGTGCGTAGGCCTCAGCTGCACGGCCAATGGCCGTTTGTGTTCGGGCATGGCAAGCTCTGGCCGTGGCTGTGAAGGTGGCAGCGGTACCAGCAGCTGCGTTGAGAATGGCTCCGGCTAAGCCGATGGAGTCGGTGTGAACGGGCAGGACAAGAATAACGCCAGGCACTTCGGGTGCCGTTGATGGCCCTGGTGTTGCAGCGCTTGTAGGAGAAGGGGTAGGAGAAGGTGAAGCTGCCGAGGAGGTGTTGAATGTCTGAGAGATACAAGGAGGTTACATACTTGGAGACAGGGGTGGTGATGGAGGTAGGTCGTCCGGCGTGTAGACTTGTCGATTTATTTCTGCGTCACTCTCCTCACGTTCGTGCTCGTCAACTGCAGCAAGCTCCTCACACCAATATGCGCTATCTAGCATGTGAAACCACAGCGGCGTGTTGTCATCAGTGGGTAGAGGTTCGTCGAAGACCCTCGGATCCTCCCTCCCAGGATCTCTGCCCCAAAAGGGGTAGTGGGTACAGGTCAAAGATTTTGTTAAGCTTGCTGCCGTGAAGGTATGAAGACGGAGACACCGGTGGTGTTGCAGTAGGGGCAGCGGTGGCCAAGGATGGCTGCTGTGGTGGGTGTCGGCTGTGGTGAGAGTGCCACGAGGCAAGAGTGCCACGCTCTGTGCTACGGCACAAGAACTGTAACCTTGTCCGTAGGGAGACAATGAAGTGCCGGCGGCGGCCCAAAAGAGATGTGTAGAACCGAGGAGATTGTTGTAGCAGAAGTCGCGGAAGATTCATGCAAGGGAGAGGAGCATGGGCCTATTGACGAGTGGTGAGAGAAGTGCCACATGTGGGCAAGCGAATGAACAGTGACAAAGAGACGACGGGCCGGACAAGAATGGGCTGCGGTAGAGCACCGCGAGGTTGCCTAGAAATCCTCAGCGTCTCAGTCACAGTTCCAGGACATGCGAGGTGCAAGGTTCCCCCCCTACGGCTCTGATACTAGTAGTTGCTAGGTTGTTTCCTTGATAAGTTGTGTGAGACAGGGCGTATGAGAGCCATGGGGCGCAAGACACGCCAAAGATGCGGTAACCTTGCCTGAGAAAATTTTCACTCAACCATGACAAGAGCGAGATAGAGGAGCGAGCGAGCTAAGCACCGGTGAGCACACACCCACACCGAGCATCACGATTGGGTGGGCAAGTGCCGCCACCCGGGGGTTGAGCCCGACCACTCGGAATAATCCAAGGGCGGCTACTCACCGTTGCTCGGCCAAACCCGGCACGGTGGCCCCCTAAGGATCAGCACCCAGGAAATATACAGCTCCCCCATAACACTCAAGGCAAGAGAAACAAGATGCAGGGCACGGCAGTGAGAATGTAGGAGCCCTAGCATCTACCACATCACAGGATCATAGAAAGTCATGCACAGCCATGTCTATGTCAAACGGCACTCCTGGGCCCAGCACAAGCTTGATGACGTCAGAGGCTCCAGTCAGCGCGGGCACGTCTGACGCATCCGCGGGTGAAGCCATTGTCATTTAATCTGTACATGTGTGTGCAGAATGTGGGAGACAAGAGGTCATAGAGTTGTGAGTGGCCAATGAACTTCAACACCGCCTACGTCTCCTACATTGTTCCTGTTGTGATTTGTGACGTTCCTGTCAACCTGTACAGTTTACAGTGACCACTCGGCCATGTCCATACTCGTGCAGATCCCTGATGCGGACCATGGAGCACCGGTGCGTCATCTGGTGGCGGACTACCATCCTGGAGCTGACAAACGACCGTTCCAGAGCTCTTTACGCTACCCGAGACCTCGTGCAGTTTTTCTGCAGCACACAAGAGTTTATCGGTGGACTGGTCATGGTCCCGATTTGCAGGTTTTTGTATTGTGTGTCCACCGCTTGATGCCAGATACATGCATGTGACCAGTCGTAGCATCTGGCTTTTGATTCTGCACGTCTAGGTTCAGACGGCGGAGCAATCCGATATGTCTGCACAGAGTTACGGCCAAAACGGTGGTTTTGGGCCGGTTTTAGGACAGATCTTGCACTGCCGCGTGCGACACCTGCTTTCGCCGCGGAAGGTACTTATGCCATGGACCTGTCATTTGTCATTTCTCTCTGCAAATGCTATTGAAGCATTCTGACACTGCCTTGTGTCTCCTAGCCAGACCCTTGCCGGTGTGTGCACGACTTGTGATTGTCGTCACCATCTGACCAAGCACTGACGCCTAGTCAGTGGCTGTGTCGCTAGGAAGCTTCCACAAATCTTCTCATGGTATCAGAGCAGTGAGACAGTTCTCACCGAGTTGTACAGCAAAGACGCAGCAGAGCAGCAGCAATGAGAGCCACAGCTGCAGCAGATCCACGGGGACCCGTCGACAACAGCAGACTGCCGTCGACATCGCTCACCATCACCACGTGAGACTGCGGTCGCCAGTAGCATTCGGCAGCAGCAACAACAGTGCACCAGAGTAGCAGCACAGCACCAGCAGCACCAGCAGTGGTGGCAGCAGTGCACGGCGGCAGCACCACAGCAGCAGCGTGGGGCGGAAGCTGCACAGCAGCAGTGCAGCAGCAGCGGCAGCAGCAGCAGCGCAGCAGCAGTAGCGGCAGCAGCAACGACAGCAGTAGCGATGCAACAGCAACAGCGACAGCAGCCCGTGGCGGATGCAACAGCGTGCAACAGCCGCAACGTGTAGCAGCAGCGGTAGTAGTAGCACGCGGCTGCTGCCGCAGCCGCGCACGCAGCAGCCAGGCGGCCGCTCCGCATGCAGCCACGCCACTGCTGCTGCAGCTGATGACGCAGCCGCAGCAGCAGTCGAGCACAAGCTGCTACGTAGCTCCCGCGCAGCTTCCACACAGCTCCCGCGCGGCTGCTGTAGAGCGGCTGCCAGCTCGCGCAGCAGTCGCGAGGGTTGAAACGAAAAAAGGAAGGTGCGCTGACATCAGCATTTTTACTTGCTGACGTCATCAGGTCTTGCTGACATCAGAAAATTCCTGCTGATGTCAGCACTTGCCTTGGTGAAATCTTTGGTCGGAGGGTCAAAAGTTTCCAGCGTTTCAACTCCTCGAGAAATGCACACGTTTCTGCAATTCGACCACGTTGACATCTCGGCCCATAATGAGCGACACCATGGCTCCATCCGACGAGAAGGGAAAGAGGGTACTAGATACCTCTTCTACCTCCTCAGGGGTCATGAGTCCCAGTCGCAGGCCATTGAGGACGTGCAAAGCCAGTAGGACGAGAGGCGTCGCTTGCAGCGGGAGCAGACTGACGGCATCCGTACACTTACCGAGCTCCTTCGAGGACATTCCACGACTCCATGACAGACTTCTGAGGGAGCGGCCGGGGTCGCACCCTCTACACAGCAGTCAACTCCAGCACCGGAGACAGGAGCAGGAGCCGGCCCGCCACCTCTTGATGGTGGTCCTTGGGACGAGGAGCCGGACATGCCACTCATGGAGGGCGACTCCCGCGAGCACGAGATTTGTGTGCTTCAGGAGCATATCCGCCAGCTTCAGACGAGCTCTCGGACCCCACACACATCCCGCTTTCCGGAGTTTTGATCATCTCCTGATCTCCACCCCAGCAACTTCCCTCTTCCCGGCATTTTTCCCTTCCCTTGTCCTTCTCAGCCTGTGGTTGCTCTCCCTACAGAGCGGCAACCCAAGGACTTCGAGACGCCGCCCCCACGGTATGTCAGTGAGGACGGCTTTGACTGTTGGGAGATCCTCTTTTAGGTCTGGGCCACTTCAGAGGGCGTGTGGCCCTACTACCACAGTCCGTATCAGACTACGGACCAAGCTTAGGTGCTGACAGCGGCTAGGGCACTGCGCGGACTTCTCTATGCCATGCTACGCGAGACCGTCGTCGACTTCCGCCCATTCCTTGGCAAGGCGGGCACAGGCATCGTCGCAAATCCACATGGGGGCTGGGACCTAGCATTCTCCTTGCTTGTTGCAGAGACACACGCCACCCGCGCCGCGCACATTCGTGCCTTTCACTCCCTTTGCCAGGGGCCTGCCGAGCCTGCAGCCGATTACTGGCGACGCGCCATGCGCATTTACACGCGCCTTGGGACCTCAGGAGGCACACGGCTGTGTGCGTTCCGCATGATCATGCTCGGGGTTCACCTTGAGCACACATATAACTTCACGCGCTACAGCGATGTCGTGCTCGCGCCTTTTTCGGCCTCATTGCAACTTCTTCCCTGGGTGCACCAGCTCTTCCTCCAGGTGACTTCCGCCCGTGAGGCAGCCGTGGCTCATCAGGAGACCTCCATTGCTACAGGAGTCGTTGCATCACCACCAACGCCCCTCCTACAGACTCCTTCTTGATCTTCTGTCTCGTCTTCCTCCTCCCCTTCTGCCCCGATTAAACCGACTCAGACACAGGGTGTCGCAGCAGCGGCACAGGGGAAGAAGGGACGACGGAGGCGTGGCTCGGGCCAGTAGCAGCCGTAGCAGTAGCCGTCATCGGGCAGTAGCAGTGGATGCTCTGTTCACTCGTACAACTGTGGAGGCACCCATCGCTACACCGAGTGCCAGCAGCCGCTTGACTGGGCGTGGATTACTTGCGGGCTTCAGGCTGTGCACGCACTACGGTCTACTTTGAGCAGCACATCCTCTGGGCATGCCGCGACCACAACCGCAGTAGTTCCCACTTCACCACCGGCAACCAGAGGCGATCCAGACCCATGTGAACGCACCATCGCCGAGCTCCGACACCTTCTGGCGCTTCGCTTTTAGGGAGGTGCGAGTGTGTTGTCACTGCCAGGTGGTTCACAGACTGTCTGTTTGTCGGCTCTTGTGGCTCAGGTTGACTTGTGTGGGGGGGCACAGTCGGCATGTGATGACGATGGGCCTGACTGTACGGACTGGATTCATGAGTCTCACATTTGTGCCCTCCGTCCTTCCTCCCCACCTGATGCCCAGCGTCCGTCCGAGGCCGAGTGTTCCATTTCCCGTTGTACACTGACGTCCTCTAGTCGTGATTCCGGTGGCACTTGGATCATCAACTCCGGTGCCACTCATCACATGACATGTCGTCACAGTGATTTTGTTGTTCTTGGACATGTTGCATCTGTTCGTTCTATCCGCACAGGCTTTGGTCAGTCCTTGCCAGTCCAGGGTGTTGGGGCCGTCCGTTTTGATGATCCGTCTGGCCCCCTGTATCTTTCCGAGGTACTATTTGTGCCTGACCTTGAGCTCAGCTTGCTTTCTATATGTGCTTGCACAGTGATGGGACTCTCTGTGGAGCACACTGCAGAGTCCGCGACTGTGACTACTCTTGACACTCGTAGCGTTGTCATTCATGCCTATGTTGTGGATGACATGTATCGTGCCTCTTGGACTTGTGCTCCTTTCTCCCCCTCCCCTTCCGCTTGTGTTTTTGTCACTGGTGTTCTGTCTCCTGAGCACCAGCGATTGCTTCATCGCCGCCTGTGTCATGTAGGCTCCGACACTGTGTCAAAGATCATTCGAACACAGCCCGCCCTCGGTCTTGACATGGCTTCTTTCGAGAAGCCGCCCAAGACCGACTGCCTCTTTTGTGTTTGGGGTAAGATGCATCGTTGCACCTACCCTGACTCCCGTTCCCGCGCACTTTGCCCTCTCAAGTTACTTCATTCATACCTTCTTGGTCCCCTGCCTGTCGAGTCTCTGTCCGATCGGGGTCGATACGTCCTGACCCTGAGTGATGACTTCACCCGGATGCGATGGGTCTACAGCCTACGCCAGAAGAGTAACGCCGCTCTCGCGGTTTGTCTCTGGCTAGTGATGGCTGAGCGTAAGTCTCGTCACACACTGCACACCTTCCGCTCGGATCGCGGCAGCAAGTTCCTTGGCGAGATGGACAGCTTCTTCGCCGAGCACGGGATTTTTCACCAGGTCTCCGCTCCTACTACTCCTCAGCAGAACGGTCTTTCTGAGCGCTGGAACCGCACCATGGAGGCTGCGGTTCGCGCTATGCGATCTGAGTGCAGTCTTCCGGTGTCCTTCGTTTTTTAAGGCTTCGCCTACATGACTTGGGTCTGGAACCACCTCCCGCAAAGTCCTCTTCCAGACCACGTCATGCCGTATGATCTCTGGCTCGGCCACCGTGCTGACTTGCGCCTCGCTCGCGTCTGGGGATCCTTGGCTTCTGTGTGGTACACTGGGGACCAGCAGGGGTCCAAGGTCTCGCCGCGGGGTCGCTTGTGCGCCTTCGTCGGTATTCCCCCGCGGTCAAAGGCATGGCGTTTTTGGGACCCTATTCGCCGTCGCATTGTTGAGTCCTGCATCGCGCTCTTCTTTGAGTCCCTCACCTACCATGATCTGACTTTGATCACGTCGCTGTCCGTCACACATGTTCCCACGTGTGAGGTTTCTCGACGGATGGGGGAGTTTGCACCTGCGAGCACCGATCGTCAGGCTGATGTGCCCGTTCGAGCTCCCTCCACTTCTCCGGTGCTTGATGACCTAGCGATCACCGCTGTCGGTCTAGAGATCTCTCCAGCACCACCGGCTTCTACCCCTGCCCCTTCACGCCCCACAGGTACCCATGATCATGTACCTGTGCGTACTCCTAAGACCGTACCTGTGTGCGCCGACACCCCTGCCTCTGTGCGTGGACCTACCTCAATTGCTCCTATTGTCACACCAAGCTCCGTGTCTTCAACACCCGCATCTCCTCGCACGGCATCACCAGCTCCCTTGCCTCAGCCATTCCCAGCTACGATTGTGCCCGTTCCTGAGCGTGAAGTGCGCCCCTCAAGCCCGGGTTACTCCCGTGAGCCTGGCGGTCGCCTTCGACCATTGGACTCCGGAGCTCAGCGAGTGTCTGGTCCCGCACCCAGGCGCTCTACTCGCAGCATCGTGAGTGGTGATCTTAGCACAAAGGCCCTAGGCATGAGTGTCCGCACTGAGTACGCAGAGGTACATCCAGCGTGTCCCATAGGGCACGACCTCGTCACTCACGAGTTTCGCATCGCTTGTGATGCAGCAGCCGATCTTGTGGTCCCCAGACCTAGCACTGAGGCGTGCGATCTTGCCACGCAGAGCTCTCCCTCTATGGCGCGTGACCCGGGCACACTGAAGGAAGCTCTCTCGTCACAGGATGCTGGCGCTTGGCGTGCTGCTTGCGAGGATGAGCTCCGCTCCATCCGAGAGCACAGAGTTTACGAGCTAGTTGACCTTCTACCTGGGAGGAAGGCTATTCAAGTCAAGTGGGTCTTTCGCAAGAAGGTGATGCCGGATGGCTCACTGGAACGCCACAATGCTCGCTTGGTCGTCAAGGGGTACTCTATGATTGAGGGCATCGATTACACTGATACCTTTGCCCTGTCGGCCGCATGACCTTAGCTCGAGCTTTGTTCGATGTAGTGGCTCAGCATGACTGGGAACTGCACTAGATGGATTTGAACAATACATTCCTCCATGGCTCTCTAGGTGACGAGATTTATGTGGCTCGGCCACCCGGCTTTGAGGACGGTGACAAGGTCTGGCGCTTGCGCAAGTCCTTGTACGGCCTCAAGCAGTCTCCTCGGTGTTGGAACCAGGAGATCATTGGCACCCTGACTCGTGCGGGATATGTACAGAGCGAGGCACATCCCTCTCTCTTCATCCGACACACGCCTGAGCGATTCACCGCCATCCTGGTCTATGTCGAAGACCTTCTGATCGCGTCTCCTTCATTGGAGGCCGTGAAGGAGGCCAAGGCTGTCCTCCAGACTGCCTATAAGATGAAGGACCTTGGTCCTGTAGCGGTGTTTCTTGGCATGGAGATCGTGCGAGACCGCATACGTCATACTCTACTACTTCATCAGGCCCGATACGCACGTGTTGTGGAGGAGTGCTTCATCGACCTTCTCGGCATAGTGCCTTTTTTTTTTTGGTTTTTAAGATGGTCCAGGCAGAAAATCCCTCCCACCGGGTTCCCTTCCGGAAGCTGCTACCTTGGTGACTGTGGTGCGGTACGTGGTCTCCACACCGTACCTCGGACTCTGCTGTCGCCGGCAGTGTTCGGTGGTCCTTGACGGCTACACCGACAGCGACTGGGACTGGAGCCCAGATGGACGCAGTCGCACCGGTTACATGTTCCTGCTCGGTGGGGCCGCTGTGTCCTGGCGCAACGGAAAGCAAGGTTGCATTGCACGTAGCTCATCGGAGGCAGAGTACGTTCGTCTGGGTGCAGGAGCTGCTGAGGCGGTATGGCTACAGCACCTATTCCATGAGCTTGACCAGTCAGTACCCTCCATTGTGCTTCGCTGCGATAACCAGAGTTTAGCACCACTTCGTGTGTGATATGGTGGAGCGGCACGTGACCTCCGTCATTTGGGTTGGCACTGACATGCAGCGTGCTGACTTCTTGACGAAGGCACTAGCACACAGAAAGTTCCTCGTGGCCATTCGTTCCGTTGGACTTCGCCCCTTGCCTGAGAGTGATTGAGTGTGGGGTGTGTCCGTGTCCGTGTCACATTTGTCGTTGCACTTGTTTTTACACTCGTCTCAGTGTTGCACGTGTGTGGACATGCGTACCATCGGGTCATGGGGGAGTTTTGTGATTTGTGACATTCCTGTCGACCTGTACAGTTTACTGTGACCACTCGTCCGTGTCCATACTTGTGCAGATCCCTGATGCGGACCATGGAGGCACCGGTGCGTCATCTGGTGGCGGACTACCATCCTGGAGCTGAGTGACGACCGTTCCAGAGCTCTTTACGCTACCCGGGACCTCCCGCAGTTTTTCTGCAGCACACAAGAGTTTATCGGTGGACTGGTCGTGGGCCCGATTTGCATGTTCTTGTATTGTGTGTCCACCGCTTGATGCCGGATGCATACACGTGACCAGTTGTAGCGTCCGGCTCCTAATTCTGCACGTCTAGGTTCAGACGGCGTAGCGATCCGATATGTCTGCGCAGAGTTACGGCCAAAACGGTGGTTTTGGGCCGGTTTTAGGACAGATCTTGCACTGCCCCGTGCGACACCCGCCGTGCGCCGTGGCAGGTACTTATGCCATGGACCTGTCCTTTGTCATTTCTCTCTGCAAATGCTATTGAAGCATTCTGACACTTTGCCTTGTGTCTCCTAGCCAGACCCTTGCCGGTGTGTGCACGACTTGTGACTGTCGTCACCGTCTGACCAGGCATTGACGCCTAGTCAGCGGCTGTGTCGCTAGGAAGCTTCCACGCATCTTTTCAGTTCCCTCGCATTTTCCGTCATCCACGACAAACACATTTTTTTAACCAAATATGTACAAACCACTGTCAACCAACGATCAGGTTTCAATTGGAATAAAGTGTTTTGCGGGTAGAATGTTGGGAAGTTTCCATCAAGTCCTACGGGAGTTTTCGTCGATCTCGGTCTTGCTATGTCTCTCCCACTGTCCTTTGCTGAGGTGGCACATGCTTCTATACACCCAAAGACAATTTGAAACTAGAAACAAAATGTAACCAGCCGAAACAGGACCGGAAAAAAAAAAATGTGTTCCAGTGACAAACCGAAGCTCTTCAGATGTCAGACTTCAGCTCCACCTGGTCCAGCAGTGAATAAACCATACAAACCTAAAGGAGCCAATACCTTGAGCCAAATGAAGCCAATGTGCAACCACGTCTTAAAAAAATTATGAGTTCAACTATTGTCTGTGTCAGATGTCAGCACCAGCTCAATCCAGTTCAGTATTCTGAACATATGAAACAGCCCTGTGTTAGGCCAAACGAGACTCCAACTTGCACATTACCCCGACGCAGGCAACATTGTTGTTGTATGGGCTTTGAGCTATCATGTAGCCTTGTCTCCTATTTTGAACTGATGGTTCTCCAGTGGCTATATTACCTCTTCTGTGGCATGAATGGTGCATTCTAGCAGCTCAGTTTACCCATATGTGTTTAGTAGAGTTTTCTCGGTGGTCGAGACCCGGGCACTTGGTGGTTTGTGCCAGTGCTCTGGGAGACCCACAAAGGTTGACTGCCTATTGCATCTGACAGGTTGTACACTCTCTCTGTGGTCGAGACCCGGGTACACGACGGTTTGTGCCGGTACCTCGGGAGACCCTGCACTGATTGGTTTAGTCTTAGAGACCTTTTTGACAGACATGTGTAGTTTGCGTGTGGCTGAGACCCGGACGCCCGGTTACATGTTCCGGCGTCTCGGGAGGCCTAAACTTGCCTAGCTTGGCTAGACCGTGATGCTAGAGTGTCACCGTATATTCTGGTTGTGTTTGGGGTACATTTGATATTTTCTTGTCGGTCGAGACCCGGGCACACGGTTGACTGTTTCTGTGCCTCGGGAGACCTCCAGTTTGTGGTTTCATGTTCTGGGACATGTGTACTCCCCGTCCGTGCCTTTTGGTGCAGCGGGGATGACGGGGCCTGGTGGGCTAGCCGCCAGTCCCTAGTACAAAATCTCAGCGTAGGGCTCATTGTACCTCTCTCCTTCATTCTTAATTCTGTCATTCCAGACTTAGCCAAATTTTGGCGCTGCGTTTCTCCCACTCACACCCAGAGCTCATGTCTTATCCAGCATGGGCCTGCATGCCCTAGACCTATTTTAGCTTGGTATCAGAGCGCAGGGGGGCCGTGTGAGCAGCAGAGCAGCAGAATAGACTGGAAAACGCAGCTGAGGTGCGCCACGTGGCACCACGTAGACATGAGAGCATGAAAACGACAAACGTGCCAACGGCATCAGCAAACGTGCCGACTACCACATCAAGGACGTCTTCCAATCAGTTTTTAGGTTAGAGTTGATTTTAAGACTGCCGGGTGCTGCCGCGGCTCCTGTTTAGGTGGCAGAAGCACACAGCAACCACCGGCAGCAGCCACCCTATCCTTTTCCTCGGGTGGACCATGTGTGTTGTAAGTGAACACGGTAACCCGTGTGCCAGCAGCGTGCGTGCAGCCGGCACAAGCAGCATGCAGGCAGCGTGCAAGCAGCCGGCACAAACAGCAGTGTCGCAGCAGACTTAGGAGCTTGGTGCAGCAAGCAGCAAGCAGCAGCAAACGGCCGCAGCCAGACTAGAGCTCGCCGGCGTGACATGGCACCCGCGAACTTCGCAGCCTCTTAGTAGCCGTACTGTAGTGGCAGTCGCAGCTGCATCACACTGACAACGCAATGCAGCAGCAATAGCGTGCAATGTGCAGTGCGCAGCAGCAGCAGCAGCATTTGTAGTGACGGCGAAGGCTGGCAGTAGCAGCAGCTGCAGCATTTGTGCAGTTTGTGCGCGATAGCAGCAGCTTGCCTGCTGGCTCGCGCCTGCCTGTTGCCTGCTTGCTCTCGCCTGCTGGCTCACTCTCGCTCCCCACGAACNCTCTCTCTCTCTCTCTCTCTCTCTCTCTCTCTCTCTCTCTCTCTCTCTCTCTCTCTCTCTCTCTCTCTCTCTCTCTCTCTCTCTCTCGCTGGCTCTCACTGGCTCTTGCTGTCTCTCGCTGGCTCCCTCTGTCTTGCGCTAGCTCTTGCTGCCTCGCGCTAGCTCTTGCTGTCTCTCGCTGGCTCCCTCCGTCTCTCGCTGGCTCCCTCCGTCTCTCGCTGGCTCCCTCCGTCTCTCGCTCTCTCGCTTGCTCTCGCTCTCTCACTTGCTCTCACTCTCTCGCTGGCTCTCGCTCTCTCGCTGGCTCTCGCTCTCTCGCTGGCTCCCTCTCGCTCCCACGGACCCGCTCTCTCTCTCGCAGTTCGGCTGACGTCATCAGCATCGGTCCGTCGCCTTCCGCACCTCGCAGTGGCGAAAGTCACCCACGATTTCGCGTGGGTGCGAAAACACCGTGGGACCGTGGGTGGTTGCCGGTCAACCTTTTTCCTTTTTTTTTTTTTTCTTCAAGCCGGACCTGACTCGGCCACTACCTAACAAAAAAAACGGCTTTAAAGCCACACAGGGGCGATCGAGACAACCCAGGTACCCAATCGCCCCAGGGGTATTTCTGTAACCTCTTCTGTCAGACAAAATTTGTTTTTCCTTTTACGTTTTCTTCCCATTGTTTCCTTTTATCATTTCTTTACGTCTCCTTTTACGTTTTGCTTTTACGTTTCATTTTATGTTTTCCTCTTTTGACGCAGGGATTTTCCCATCCAGTTTCTTTTGTCGTTTCTTTTTTTCCTTTGTTAGCCACAGTACGTCCCACGTGAGTTACCACACTGTCCCTGTCGGCACGATGTTCCCTTGGACGGGGCCATCTCCTGGCCCCTACCTCACACACGTGACTTGTGCATCACCTACAGAGAGTGTTCTACACTCTCACCATCTTCCTCCGCAATCCTCAGACCCACTGAGGCAGCAGCCGGGGTCACCTTCGCGTGATTTTTCGGGCCAGGTGCTCCCGTTGCTTGCATCCACACCGCCGGGAGCCAGCGTATCTTACGCTCCCTCTCATCACCAGCTGCCTCCGGGCGCCGTGTTTCTACCACCGGCCCCACTACCTCATGATGGTGTTGGTCCGTCACTCCTGTGGTCAGTTTCTACACCGCCAGGACACAGTGTTCCCATCGCTCGGCCATGTCACCAGCCTACCGGCACACTGACCCGACATCTGGCACCACCCTCTCCTGGGTACCCTGGCCAGCTTCCTCTATGGGCGCCTTCTACTCCGACCGGACCCGAATCTCTACACGCCCCCGCGTGTCCTCAGCCTGACGGCTTGTTGTCCGGACCGCCTCCACCCTCTGGTCAGCCTTCTCCATTGTCCTTCTCGTCACCACCGAGCCAGGGCATTCTTCACGCTCCTCCGCATCATCCTCTACCTTCAGGGGTCGACGTGTGGCGGCCAGTACCACCCCCTGGTGATGCTGCTCTCCAGCCGCTCCCATGGTCGGTCCCTACACCGCCGGGACGCGACATTCTCCATCCTCACCACCATTCCTCTGAGAGGACTGGTCCTCTCCTTCCACGACAGGATCCAGCTCTTCGTGGTTTTGCCTGCCACTTNCAGTTCTGTACACCGAGCTCCAGAGTCTGCGACAGATGATGCAGCAGGTCAGGGACCACCTCTTCTCCCATCGGGATGATTCTTCCTGTTCCGCGTCGTCCTCATCCTCTTCCTCCTCCTCTGAGGTACCTTCTCCAGCTGCACCGGACCTTTCCTCTCACTCTGCAGCTATTCTCTCCATCCTCCGCTCCACTGGTGTCATACCCGCTCCCTGTCCGCCTCCTGCTCGCCGACGTCGTCGTCGCCCATCGCATCCTGTTTGTCTCGTCTCTGGTACGTCTTCATCTCCACCGGCTTCTGTCGTTGCACCGGTTGCGAGGGGGTGTGTGCATCCGTCCACTTCGCCATCGACCATGTCAGTGAGCACCGAGGATGGAGCAGGAGCACTTAGTACTGCATCTATTGGAGCAGGTCCATTGATAGTAGCAGCATCAGACACATCCACACCTTCCGCACCCTCTACAGCACCAGCTGCATCAGCTGGTACAGCCGCACTCGCTGCACCGGCTTCTGTCGTTGCACCGGTTGCGAGGGGGTGTGTGCATCCGTCCACTTTGCCATCGACCATGTCAATGAGCACCGAGGATGGAGCAGGAGCACTTAGCACTGCATCTATTGGAGGAGGTCCATTGATAGTAGCAGCATCAGACACATCCACACCTTCCGCATCCTCTACAGCACCAGCTGCATCAGCTGGTACAGCCGCACTCGCTGCACCGGCTGCCCCACCTGGTGCATCGCCTGCAGCAGTGTCCTCTACAGCACCCTCCACAGTACCAGCTTCATGCGCTGGTATAGCTGCACTTGCTCCACCAGCTGCCCCACCTGCTGCACCGTCAGCAGGTGCGTCCCCTGTAGCGTCTACATCTTTACCAGGATCAGCAGCATCAGTCCTCTCTACACCAGCACCATCACCTGCTCCGTCTACGTCTTCACCAGCAGCCGCAGCCTCCGCATCCTCTGCTGCATCCACAGATTCATCAGCCTCTTCTACAGCACCTGCTTCACTTACAGGACCAGTTGCATCGGTTGTGATTGCTGCGCCAGCAGCACCTCCCGCTCCCTCTAGAGCATCACCTGTTGAGGCATCAGCTACATCCACTATATCGACATCCTCTACAGCACCCCCAGCATCCGTTCCGTCCGCTACATCGGCTTCATCAGCAGCATTAGCTGCATCATCCACATCAGCTGCATCAGCACCACCGGCCTCATCGACAGCATCTGCTGCATCAACAGCACCGACAGCATCCGCATCATTAGCTGCATCAGCAGCATCATCTCCACTGGCAGCATCAGCTACATCATCAGTAGCAGCCACATCAGCAGCCTCAGCTGCATCGACAGCATCAGCCGTGTTGGCTTGTCCTTCATTGGTCAGTGATCATACAGCAGCTGATACAGACATCTGGGGGGGGGCGTCAGAGGCTTGCCCACCTATGGTGGTGACTGCAGAGTTAGTGCCCTGCACCAGGTCGGCAGCACCCAGTCATTCCTGTCTGAGATGCCGAGCTGAGGAGGATGAGATTCGTTCCCAGATCAGTGCGCAGGAGACGTACGTCGCTACCGTTCGAGCGATATTGTGCGGCGACATCCCTCCACCGGAGGATGCTCCATGTTACACCTTCATTGGAGATATGGGGATGAGCGATTACATCCAGATGTCTAGAGAGTGTGAGCTGAGGGATGCAGAGGGGTGGTTGCGTGCACTACAGGATACGTTAGCCGAGATACTTGCTGAGG
>SZWC01010377.1:5000-17687 GCA_023375785.1 Penium margaritaceum | reverse complement strand
TGTGTGTGTGTGTGAGTGTGTGTGTGTGTGTGTTGGTGTGTGTGTGTGTGTGTATGTGTACAAGTGTGTGTGTGTGTGTGCGTGTTTTTGTGTGTGTACATGTGTGTATGTGAGTGTGTGTGTGTGTGTATGTGTATGTGTGTGTGTGTGTGGGTGTGGGTGTGTGTGTGTGTTCATCTTGGAGGATCCCTAGCTATGGCTGGCTAGCGCTACCATGTGCATGAGAATTACATTATGAATCTAATGGGACAAACGGCACTTCATTTGGTCAAGCGTGGAGCAAGCTAGCTCCAAAAACCCTAGGTCGGCTAGCATTTTTTGCTACAAGTCCACGAGTAACAAGGTTTCCCCTTGCTACGGGTGAGACTCCCTAGTCGAGTCTCACCCGTCGGCCGGCGAGCGAAGCTCGCCGGCGCTTGACGGGGTGCGAGGGCAAACTCGCCCTGTGCCCATAAAATAGGTGCAAAGTCACCTATGAAGTCACAGGGTCGGCCTGCCTAGGCCAAATGTTAGCAAGCCTAATGTAGACCTACAACACATGCAAGTCAAGGCCTAATCTAGGTCTTGCAGCACAGCGACCATAATATGTCACATGGTTCGCAAGGACACAACTAGGTTTTCGAGCGGGGGACAGGCAAGGGTCGACGACCGGCGGAGTGCGTGAGACAAGAGGGTGGCACCGCCACTTCCTGGGATTGGTGAGTGCGTGTCTCGGTGATCAACGTGGATCCCCACCGACCGTTGAATCCTCATGCACTACACACCTGAGGACACATGCGCACGAATATATACAGAGGGTTATCACGCCCCCTGGCCGAGGGTGTGGCATGCAAGCAGCCGAGCAGATGGAGCTGAGAGGAAAGGGAGGAGGATGGAAGGACCTTTGTGAGAAAGTTTGCAAGTTGCTAAGTTTTAAGCTCTGCACATACGTGGAAAACACTTGCTTCCACTGCTTCTCGGACAAAGTGATTCTCAACCTCTATGTGCTTGGTGCGTGAATGCAAGAATCCGTCATTTTTTGTGATGCGACATGCAGCAGAGCTATCACTATACAGTGGTACAGCTCCCCCAATCATGCCCAAATCCTTCAAAAACCGTCGTAGCCAAGTTGCTTCGCACGCAGCTTCTCCCGAGGCCATGTATTTTGCTTCAGCCACACTACGTGCCATGCATGACTGTTTCGCACTGCGCCATGACACAATGGTACCCCATAGACAAAAAACATACCCCCCTGACTGCGTGCATTTCTATCTCAAGCATAGTCATTGTCACAACAACCATCGAGCAAGGGACCTGTACCAGGGGAGAAGACGAGGCCCATGGATGCAATGTCAAACACATAACGCAGAAGTTTTAGCAAAGCCTTTTGATGTGCACTGCGTGGTTGCTGGCTGAATTGGCCGAGAGTGTTCACTTCACATGTAATGTCTGGTCGGGTGGTGGAGGAAAGGTAAGTGAGGATTCCAGTGATCTGTGTGTACAGTGTGGGATCTGTATTAGGTCCGTAGTCAGTGGTGTGAGGGTCAATGAGGTGTCCGTATACGTCTGGACTCATCGGTGAATGTTATGTGGGGAGATGTTGCACGAGGTGAGAGAACCGGTCTGTCAAATGTGTTGTGAATCGTCCTAGGTGAAGTGTAAGTGTGCCTACCGCTTTGTTGCGCGTGATGGTTATGCCTAGGAAGTTGTGTGCTTCTCCTAGGTAAGTCATGTGGTATTGTGCGGTGAGCAGTGCTTTTGCCTCTTGGACCAGGAAAAGAGAGGGTGAAAGAACCAGTAAGTCATCGACATACAACAAAAGAGCAACTGGAATGCCCTTCACCCAGCGGATGAACAGGGAGGGGTCGGACAGGCTTTGCAAGAGCCCTCCAAGTTCCGGTGTTTGACTGATTTCCTTATTCCAAAACTGTGGTGCCTGTTTTAGCCCGTACAATACCTTCAGCAGAAGCCAGACTCTATCTGTCTCGTCTGTGAATCCTGGTGGTTGTTTCACATAAATGTCCTCTTCCAGTGGTTTGTTTAGAAAAGCATTCTTGACATCCATGTGGTGTATTTCCCAATCCTCGTGTGCTGCAACCCCTTGCACCACGCGACCTCACGTGTACTTGCCCACTAGGTCGTAGGTTTCCGTAAAATCTTGCCCCGGTATCTGGTGGAAACCCTTGGCCACCAGTCGAGCCTTATTCTTCTCAAGCATGCCCTGTACATTCTTATTTACTTTGAATACCCACTTCAAGTCGATGGCCTTACGTCCAGGGGGAAGAGGCACTGGCCTATATACTTCATGCTCAAGAAGAGCGTTCAGCTCGTTGATCATAGCTTGTTCCCATTCTGTAGCGTTAGAGCGCCCCCTTGCCTCTTCGACAGTAAGAGGCTCTGGGTGGATAGCCACAGGCTGTGTGGGGCCAGTTGTGTGGTAGAACTGTTTGTAGTCCACCCTGGCCACGTTTTGTTGCAAGCGACGGACCGGATCAGGCTGAGGACGATTGTTTTGTAGCGGGGTTAGGCCAGGTGGGGACCCTGATGAGTCTACACTGGTGCTTGCAAGATCAGTTAGGGTAACCTGGGACTAGTGTGTCTTGGCCTGTGACCTTGTGATCTCTGGATGGTTGTGTAACCTTTGGTTGTGTGGTGGAAAAAAAATGGGTACACTGACATATTCAGGGTATCACTCGGGGACGGTGAGCACCAGTGCATGCTTGAGTCCCTTGAATGCCTTGTACGGCATGTGTTCTATGAAAAAGATGCACCCCGACTCTCAACGAAAACGTGCTCCACAAGGTCCCAAAACCTCTATGCCTTCGAGGCATGAGAGACTCCGACAAGGACACACCACCTACCTCGTGGACTCAACTTGTGGCTAAACAGTGGATCCGCAAACCACACACAAGCCTTTGTGCCCCACACCCGTGAAGGGCGTAAATCTGCCTTTTGCGTGAACCATCTCTCCCAAGGAGTGATGGTTTTGGATTGTGGTCCTTGGGATATGATGTTCCATACCTAGGTAATGTACTTGACAGCCTCCTACCGGATTCCAAACTTCAGACCAGACTCAGTCAGTAGGGTGCGCGGAGCATCGCCTAATGTTCTATGCCATCTCTCTGCCACCCCATTTTGTTGAGGTGTGTAGGTTTCAGTAGTTTGATGGACAATGCCTCTGGTTTTTAGGTCTATTTCAAGTCGACCTAGGAATTCCCCACCCCTGTCTGTACGAAGGATACGTAGAGAGCACCTAGTTTGTCTCTTAGCAAGGGGAATCCATTCCATGATTGCCCGGTGTGCATCCTCTTTGGTTTTGAGCAAGAAAGCCCAGTGGAAACGGAAGTAATTGTCTATCTGTGTTAAAACATAAAGTGACGCATACTGAACTGAGGGGATCGGCATAAGTTCAGTCAAGTCGGCATGCACCAATTCAAGTGGTGCCTCACTGACATGCCGTGATGATGGAAAGCTCTGTCGTTGCACCTGTCCTTCCTGACAGTTCAGACAAGCAAGTGATTTTAGACCGTGAGGAGAATCATCAGGGCTCAGGCCATGTGCGGGTTGGTGTTTCAACAGATCGGTGACCAGTTCAGTGTTGATGTGGGCTAGTCTTTGGTGGATGAGCTCATTGTGTTTTGGGTCTGGTTTGGTCATGATGTGGGTCTATGCATGGATGGAAGGTGATGCAGGGAACAAGGTTAGGCGGTATAGCATGTTGGCATGCAAGGGCCCACCAGCCAGCAGTGCACCGTGTGCATCAAAAAACATGCATTTTTCTGCTTGCGTCAGTGTTGACATGCCCAATTGACGATCCAACTACACCCGAGACAACAGATTTACCTTCAGTCAAGGGACATACAAAACCCCAGTCAGCCACATGACCCCCCCGGTGCTTGCAATGCGACAGTCCTAATACCTTCAACCCTCAACACCTCTCTAGAGCTCGTCCGCACACCCTCCACATCATGTGTTGCATACATCAACACAAACAACTGACGATGAGTTGACATGTGATGTGACGCTATAGTGTCAAAAAAACACTCGTGCATGGGCAAGATGCGTGATGTGGTGATGTGCGTCTGTCGAAGGCGCGGACATTGCTGGGAGGTTGCAGTGGTCTCTAATGGGAAGGTGGTGGGAGTATCCTTCTGTACATCAGCAGTGCATGTCAGCAGTGTATGAGGGTCATACACACAGAAATACACGCACTGGGCCCACATTAGAACCGGCACGTGGGTCATTGCAAACGGATGCACGTAGTGCGCAGGTAGTCCATATGGTCCATGCTCTGGGGGCATCTCCTACAACGACTGCAGCTGAAGCTGAAGCTGATGTTGGGGCGGCAGTCCAAAAGTGGCTACTGGTACAGGGTGATAGGGATGCAGTCCAAGTGGCCCATGTCCATCAAAGTGCTGCATCACGGGAAACTTCTACAATGGCTGATGCTGTTACTGTACCTATCTCTGCTGCTGTTGTGTCTGCCTCTATTGCGGATGTGTATACTGCTATTGCTGCTGTCTCTCCATCATCTATCACTAGAGGGAAGGGCATCTGTGCCAAAAGTGCCCGTTCTGGCTGTAGTAGCTCTAGCTTTGACCCCCATGACCACGTCCACGACCGCGACCACTGCCACCAGACCAGCCACGACCCCCATTGGAGGATCCTCCCAGTGAGGTAAAAGAGGTCTCGGTCGCTGAAGCTGTAGCAGAGGAGGAGCCCTGGTGTGCATATGTTGACGGTGGTGCACCTGTCATGTAATGTGCCTTGCCCTTTTGAATGTCTTCGTAGTTGCCTAGCTCTTCAAAGACAGAGGCAAGGTTGATGAGCTCAATCTTTCCAAATGGATGGCGACGTAGTAGGTCACGCCTGAACTCCTTGTAGTGCTCACCAAGATGGAGCAACACCACGTTCAACCACTCAAGGATAGAGCACGAGGAACCCAAACCCAACAGACGGCAACGAATGCCCATGGCTTCATCCCAAAACTCAACAACTGGCACACCTGGTTTAGGGTAGAGATTGCGAAGGCGATCTTTGAAAGTCACTACATGGGTGATGCCTTGCTCTTCTTCACTCTTGGAAAGGTGACGCCAAGCTTTGTGTGGGAGTGCTACACCAGTACGTGGATCTAAGGGATCCTCACCCCTGCCACCAAAGCGGAAATGGTGCAGGGCATAGACTTGCGGATCGGGCAGTGCACGTGTTAATGCGTTGAATTATCGCACTAGCATAAGTTCCGTTGTTGTGTGTGGAGGTGGCGGAATGCAGAGTTCAACCCATGTTCTGTCGCCCATGACAAGAAAATGTCCCGCCATGTAAGATAGTCCCTCGTCCTCAGTTACGACGGTAAGAGTTCCTTCTGGCCCAGTCCCAGTTGCGCCATGGCAGCAGCGGTAAGAGTGACGTTAGGGACGTTGCCCTTGCCGCCGCTACCTCCGAGATTGCCGGTGCTGCCGGCACCTCAATTTGTTCCAGCTACCTCACTCATGGTGCTCAAGACATGATTCCTGTTGTCTGCCTAGCTACAACTAGTGCTAAGAAGGCCCGAGGAAGTTTTGGCAGCGATTCGCCGAGCCCACTTTGGTCCTAGTTTTCTGTCGAGAGCTGGAGGCTTTATGGGGAAGCCTCCAAAAACATCCTAGGATCCAACAAGAACGATCCCCCCCCACACCCTTTGCCCACCCCCGGAGTCGCGGATTGGGCACCTTGGGAAGGTCCTTGGAGAGGCCTAGGCCCTCCCTTAGTGGACAGTGTCCAGTCCCAAGCTTCCGCCGCATGCGCGAGGCCTTGCTAGGACTTGCGCACTCACTTAGGCCTAGGTTGACGCTTTAGAGTGCCTCCATTGGCCTGCTTTTGCTCGTCGATCCTAGCTGACGTGGAGTCCAAGTGGCGGCCTCCCCCTTCTTCACCTCCTATGGCCCAATATCGTACCTTTCACACCCAAAAGATGGCTCTCATAGCATGCAAATGACGTTAGAATCTAATGGGACAAACTGCACTTCATTTGGTCAAGCGTGGAGCAAGCTAGCTCCAAAGACCCTAGGGCGGCTAGCAGTTTCTGCTACTAGTCCACTGATAACAAGGGTGAGACTCGCTAGTCGAGTCTCACCCGTCGGCCGGCGAGCAAAGCTCGCCGGCGCTTAACGGGGTGCGAGGGCAAACTCGTCCTGTGTCCATAAAATAGGTGCAAAGTCACCTATGAAGTCAATATCAGGAACCATTGCTTATGCTAACGTGAGCTCTTTTGATTGGAAATCGGTCTATACAAATTTTGTCAACCGGACAAGAGCATTAACATCTACTCTTTCCCTATTCTATTTTGTGAATCATCAAACTCTTTGATATCTTCTTTGACATCTTCCCATTTTCAGCTTGGAACTGTTGTTTTCCATGGATGGGTAGAATGGAATCCATCATCTCTCTAAGTATAGGAAATTTCTTGGTGTGGTTGACCAATGACATTGACCTTGTAGAGAGGGGAGTTCATCATCCATTGTGACCTTCATTGACCAAAACAAGAATTTTCACCTTGGGATCACGAGCTGGTGGATACCTACCTCTGAGCACCGTAACTGGAGTTATGAATCAAAACACATATTACGATGGCCTAGAAAAGGTTGGTCTGGATGAAATTCTTTGTAATTATCCAACGTATGTTAGGCTTCAAGTTGTTATAATGAATACCTAGCCTACAAAGGGTGATGGTTCTATGAATGATTATTTCACAAGAACAACGTGTGCAATCTACTAAACTAGACCAAGTAGTCATTTAAGCTTTAAAAATGCGTCGAAGTCTCATTTAGCTTTTTAAAACTTGCAAGGACAGTGCGCAAAGTCACACAATCTCTTGAGTGGAATGAAGAGGTATTACCATGTTGAATAAACACGAATGAGAAGTGAAGCGCTAATAATTGATTGTGAGAAAGTTGTCAGTTGAGCAATACATACATATGGTTCCTCAATCTCCTCCTGCCACTGGATTTCCTTTTATTTTGACCACCAACTTGAATCCATGCCATACAAAATTGATATCACAAGTTCAATATAATTTCAGTTTTTATTCACCACAACAGTAGTGAAGTGCACCTTCAAACTTGTCAACCACATCTGAACCATAAATCATTTTCTTTGTGCATGATCAAATAACTGAGGGAGTATACACAAGATTTGTTTTTAGCTTGATGTTTTGTTTTTCCTCATAATAAGAATTGCTTCCAATGCATATGAATTCCTTATCTCTTCCATGGTTTTTGAGACTTTTTAATTTTAATAGTTTCATACGTATGTTGTTGATGCAAGCTTGTTAGACGATGCCTTCACGCATCATCCTTATGAGTTATCATAGAGGTAGAGGAATTGCAGAGCACAAAAGCTACATTGTCACATAAGCTATCAGTGTTTTCCATGTAGAACCATGTTCTAAAAGGATTATCCTTGCTAGTATAGAGGCTAGGTGGATGTCTTCTTGAATATCTTATTCATTTCTCTCCATTGCCAAAGTCTTACCTAGGTTACCAATGCTTGTTGCCATGAGTGATTTTTTTCTTGGCCTCATTATTACGAGGTTTATAGATTCATATGACAGCCAAGATGCGCTCAAGTCTTGTGCAATGTTTTGGATAGGATTGAAGTCGTTTCCTTCCCCTCTTCTTTCGTTCAAACCTGATACCATGTGTTATGGCAAGTGAAACATAGATGGTAAACATGGAGAAAATGCCACAAAAAAATCAATTGAGACTTTTATGACAGCTTATACTTTGGACAAAATACTACAACTGTGTTAATAACTAAACAAAACTAAAAGAAGACTAATTGAAGGCACTTGTTGCACTCTTTTCATGGGGAAATCACTCTTGTATGAGACATCCTTTGAGTATTGTCGCATTTTCCCTCTTGTTTTTTTCTTTACATGCACAAACCCTTGTTACACTTATGGAATATTTATGTTTCCCATGGGCTCTAATCGTTCAAAACATAAGTTCTACATTCATTGTAATTTAATTCAAAAACATCTTTTGAAATTTCGTTTTTCTTGAAAAAGAAAACATATCTTTTATGCAAACTTGTTCAAACCGTACCAAAACCTGCATTTTTAATATTGTGTTTTTTTCCACATAGGCATCTAATGAGTCCCAAAAAAGTTGGAGCTCAGGAGTTTCACTTAAAAAAAATGGGGAGTCTCATACCGCCCTAGAAATTGTGCATAAACCTTGCTAAGAAATCAGAAACCCACCAACAAATTGGTTTTGATTGCTATGCAAACATTGTGATGGCACGTGCATGTCACATTGACATCCCATGAACTTTAAGTCAAAATAGTGTCTAGATGTGAAATAGAGACACAGTTAGATGTTTTACCAATGAGAAGAACTATTGTGTTGAACCAATACTAAAACGAGGGTAAGATCTTAAGAACATCTATGGTAGTGTGATTTGTACTTGTGAATGCACTTTGATTGCAAGTTTTGGAACTTTCGTGTACATGAATACAAGTGCAAAAATAATTCTGGTCCATAATTGAAGTTTTGGGAACTTCTGTCAAACTACCCATAAAGCATCTTGTTGTGAGTTACAACTTCAAGAATTCCCACCAAGAAGTCGAGGGTATCTAGAATACTTAGGCACTTCTTGAGAAGGTCTAGTGCCATCAATGAATTACCCAAACAATGCCAAAGGATTGGTAGATTTTGTAATAGTTCCGTAAAAAACAATTACTATCGATCGAATCTTCTGAAACATAGCATTGTAGGTTGGGTTCATTTGGCAAGATTCTAATGTCCAATTAGAATAAGAAATGGTGGTCGTAACATAGTGAGCTAGTGTTTTAGTGAGATTGCAACGAAGTAAACACCTACATGTAGATTTTAGACACTTCTAGATGTCAAGAGTGTATCAATTCATTTTCTGACAAAAGGTTAATACGTTTCTACTTTCCAATCTTGGGTACATGTGAATCATGCCATTTCTGTAGTTGGAAAATTCTCCTCGCAACCTAAAAGCTATCGAATTTTGCACACGTGCATGAACAAGAAGATTTTCAGTAAGTTTCACATTTTTGTTTGAATTTCAGATATGATCACTAAGAGCCAATAATTTTTGCGGACTAAAAATGGGTTCTAGTTATGCTCTAATTGAGGTTGGTTTCAAACTTTAGGAATCTTACTTGCCGTTGGAAGTCGATAGAGGTAGAGTTCATCAAGTTGCTCAAATCATACGTCACAACGTTGAACTTTCTTTTTAGATGTGGCAAAGTTACTATGTGCCGTGCTTTTCTCTTTTACAGATGATGTTTGCCATGCATACATGATTTGATCTATAGATGCCACCCTTCCAAAACGTTGTTGTTGTAAGCCACGGTTTTCATAAGTAGATCTGCCACACTTCTCCAAAACTGGTGAGCATGTGCCTGTTGGCTTCCACATCGTGTGTTTGTCGAAGAAGTTGTATCATCACTTTGGAAAGAAACATTTTGCATATGTGTTATTGTGCGACATGTTGAATATGAAAAACACTTGAATAGTCTACAATCATTCAACCCCATTCTCACATGGGAAAAACAAAAAAGACGGTATTAAAATCACCATTCCACGTTGAGTTGACAGAAGGAAAAAAAGATGTCATGAGACACCACTACTATGCGCGATGTATGATGACATCCGATGAGCCTCTCATGGCATATTGAGTTAGAGGTGAAAAATCCGTGGCAAACCATGATCTAAGAAGAAAACCGTGGCATGTAATAAGGTAGTACGACCTAAAGGCCCTGTTTCACTATACGGCTTGACTCTGAGGCCTCCTTTTCAAGTTCTCAAACCACGGGGCCCTTACAACCTATGTGAGAAACGAGGGATCCCTACCGCTTGAACTTAACAACAACGGGGCCCTTTCACACAATCCTACGTGTCAGATCTTCAATAAAAGCTCGGAAGGCTAAACCAGATGTCCAGCGTCATACAGGTGCCCCCTTGGTTTATTCACTTGGTTCACATTGGTTTTGAAGACCGCAAGGACCTCATATCAGTTGCTAGACAGCTAGGTGGTTCTACATTGAAGCTTGAAGATCAATTGGATGTGTTTCTTTTAGTTATTCCATCGACAGTTTTGAGTGCAACTGAGGACTGCCAATGAGCACTGTCGACCGACTGCTCTCCGAATCAGGCACTCATTGACTTGAAGAGGCATTTGCAATCCGTATTCACAAAGTTAAAAATGGGCCCTCACGTTAGTTGCCACCCAAATGCGGGCCTCAGTGCTCATGCCTTTGAAAAGCGGGTACTCGCGTTGGGTGTCAGATTGAACCCAGGCCCCTAGGTCAATCATCCCATACATAAACACACAATCCCAAATCGTGGTCTATAGTGATATGATTCTTGACCCGGGCCTCGAGAGACTACCCCTCATCAAAGTCTCGGCAGATGGGTAATTTTGCGTTTTATAGGCTTGGCTTGATGGTTCCCAAGTATCATGCTCCAAGTTCATTTAGGACCAATGTGAAAGCATGAATTTGCAAGAAATCTATAGGTTTTTCAAAAACTTTCGTACTTCTGAAACTGGAGTGTCATCGCACATGTAATGGCTAAGTGACCATATACCCACGAAATTCTCCATATCTATCGCGGTATCCACATTTCGCACATTAACTACGCGATATCCATCTTTGGAACTTTTTCCTTCTCTATGAACGCTATATTGAGCAAGCATCCAAACATAAACTAGATGCAAATGTACACGTTATGTCGACACTACTAGCCATTGAGGGACAGTATGTTGACGTCGTTAGATATGGGAGGAAAATAACAAACCCCTCCATTAAGGGGTTTGTGATTGGTCTAAAAACCGTATGCAACAGTTATGAGTGTGGGGGGGTCGAAACACCCCATGTAATGAAAGGGAACTCCGTTATCGCGAGGCCTATCAAGAGTCCGCGCAAAAAGAAAACCCTTAAACCCTAAGTGTAGTTTGGTTCGGGTTCGAGAGTTATTTGCATGGACAGAAATGGGTTTCCATCTCCGAAAAAACATTTTGAAAAAGGCGTTTTGGCTGGATAGCAATTGAGTCACAAAGATTTTTTTTCCGACTCGTAAACCCCCATTCGCAAATGTAGGGTTTTATTTTTGCGTGGGCTCCGCTCGCGCAAACATAGAAAACCTTAAATGCGCAAATGGGGGTTTACAAGTCGGAAAAAAAGAGAGAAAAACTGATTTCTCAATTGGTATTTTGACAAGGGAGTGGGGGTTGGCAGCAAAGCGAGGGGGGTGATACATCATCCCCCCTTACTTTGCTCGATCAGCGACTTCAGTCGCCGATTGGGCATGGCCATGGAAACGGATATGGTGTTTTGTTTAACGTTTTGGACATGGCATTGTTAATAAGTCATGGATATCTAAGGCTTATGTTGTTACTTGCGTGGATATATTTGCCATTTTGTCGCACAACATAAATGGCCTAGCTTTTTTTTAATGATATCATGAACAACATAAAGAAAGTGCAAATGAATCAGCAGCGGTCGGGTTGACAATGCTTTGTCCAAAATGACATGAGGAAGGAAAGTTGATACGATTTGCTACATCTCTGGGCTAGAGCAACGTATTAGGAATTCATTGTTTATGCCCCATAATTTTTGCATCCATCTCCTGATTTTTTTTCAATGCTGTTTGGCCAAAGGGAGTTGTCATGGGCTGCGGTCTGATGACCTTCGACTAGTTATGTTTTTGTGTAAGGGTCAATTTCTTCATTAGTGACAGGGTCTAAATGTTATTGTCTTAGGTAAATCAACATGCATTTTATTAGCACCACTTGTCAGGTGACCTAACATATTTGTAGTATGTAGCCCCAATCTTTGAGCGTTATTGCCCAACTCAGTTGCCGATGTCTTACAAATCTTCATTATGACCTTGAATCATAACATCAGTTCTTTCGAAGACTGAGGATGTTTGAGTGAACTGATATGTTTTGAAAATGCTACCAACATAATTTAGAAGCGAAACTGGGCAAAATCTAGGTCAAATTGAATTTTTTTTGTGTATTTGAAAACAAATCATTTAGTAATAATTAAAATATGATATTCATAACAATTTCAATTTCTAAGTTGATGATTGGAATATAAGTCTACACGAAGTTATATCATTGCTTTCAATGGGTTTATGTAAAACATATTTCAAATGATTTCTTTATGTTGATGAAAGGTTTTGTAATATTTATTTATGAGAAAACTAAATTTATTAGAAGTAATAAATGATGCGATTCTAAAAATTTTAATGTAATTTTAATTAATTTCTAGAGTTTTTCGACACTTTTTTTTATTAAAAAAAATTCAATCAGTATCATTACATGTTTCATTTATTCGACCATCCAAATAAAGGATTTTTTTGTGTAATATAACACTACTGAGAGTGAATTATTTGTATGAATTTTCGAATGAATGTGATGGAATGATTCATAAAACATTTGTATCCGTAATATTTGTATTCACACCCGTAACCACAAACATTTCATCACAAAGAAATGTTTTAAGGTAATTTGTTTCTTATTTTCAGGTCAAATGAACATGAAAAACATGGTAAACATTACATCTTCAATGAAGATGAAAAGCATGAAACAATAATTCACCAATTTATCATTGTGGTTTCATTTTCGTATTTAGTTATTCATTTAGTATGTTTTGTTTTCCCCAAATATACACTTATGCATTTTGAGTGTGAGATC